>JAYESA010000018.1:102377614-102397614 GCA_036927795.1 Iris macrosiphon | reverse complement strand
CATAGTGTGCTTCTGCCATAATTTTCCTTCGGAGTTCAGGGTCGCTAGGGACGCATAGCCTTCCTTTCATTTGTAAGGCCCCATCTTCGCCTGCCACAAAGTCAGACGTCTTCCCCGCCGAAATCAATCTGCGTACCTTCGCTAGGAACTGATCGCCCTCCTGAGCTGATTTGATTCTACCACGTAAACTCGGTTCAAGGTGGAGTGGTGCCAGCTGCACTCCTTGATGCCGAACTCGAAACTCGATGCCCATCGCCTCAAGATCTAGAAGTAAACGGTTGTTTATAGATAATGAGCCCACGTGCTTTCGACTCAGAGCATCAGCAACGACGTTTCCCTTGCCCGGAGTATAAGCGATCGTTAGATCATAGTCCTTAATAAGTTCTAGCCAACGCCGCTGCCGGAGGTTCAATTCCGTTGGGTGAATAGATACTTGACGCTCTTGTGATCTGTGAAGATTTTGCAAGCAACACCATAAAGATAATGCCTCCACAACTTCAGTGCAAATACAATCGCCGCCAATTCCAAATCGTGTGTCGGAAAGTTTTTCTCGTGCGGCTTCAGTTGCCTGGAGGCGTACGATATTACCTTATCCTGTTGCATGAGTACACATCCCAATCCGAGTCCTGAAACGTCACTGTATATCTGAAACTCCTCTACCCCATCTGGAAGTGCAAGAATTGGAGCTGAAACAAGACGCCGCTTAAGTTCCCGAAAGCTGGCTTCGCATTCATCACTCCATTTGTATACAATCCCTTTCTGAGTAAGGCGAGTCAAAGGTGAGGCCAGTTTAGAGAAATCTTTCACGAACCTACGGTAGTATCCTGCTAGGCCGAGAAAGCTTCGAATTTCGCTGGCTGACGTAGGTTATTTCCAGTCCACCACCGCCTCTATTTTCTTTGGGTCCACGGCGACGCCTTCGGCCGAGACGACATGACCAAGGAATACCACGCTGTTCAACCAAAACTCTTACTTACTGAGCTTAGCGAACAACTTATGCTCTCGTAATGTCTGCAACACGATCTTCAGGTGTTCCTTGTGTTCCACCTCGTTCTTGGAATATATCAGAATGTCGTCGATGAACACGACGACAAACTTGTCTACGTACGGCCGAAACACGCGGTTCATCAGATCCATGAAAGCTGCAGGGGCGTTCGTTAAGTCGAACGACATCACGAGAAACTCATAGTGTCTGTAACGGGTCCTGAACGCAGATTTTTGAATATCTTCTGGGTTAATTTTCAACTGGTGATACCCTGACCTGAGATCAACTTTAGAGAAAACTGTAGCACCTTGCAGTTGATCAAATAAGTCATCTATCCTTGGCAAAGGGTACTGATTTTGCACGGTCGCCTTATTTAATTCTCGGTAGTCAATACACAGCCGCATGGATCCATATTTCTTCTTTACGAACAGTACCGGAGCACCCCACGGAGAAATGCTTGGACGTATGTATCCTCGGTCCAACAGATCTTGTAACTGAACCTTAAGTTCTTTTAGCTCTGCTGGGGCCATTCGATAAGGTGCCTTTGATATCGGTCGCGTATCCAAAAATGTGTCGATGCTGAATTCGATCTCACGATCATGAGGCATTCCAGGCAGCTCATCCGGGAACACGTCGAAGAAATCTGCTATGACATCAGCCTGAGCTGCATTTGCACTTTCCTGCCGGGTGTCTCAAACAGTAGCTAAGTACCCTTCACAACCCGAATGCAGCATACGCCTAGCCGAAATTGCTGATATCACCATTGTCGTCTTCGGTGCAGCGCTGCACGAATAGTAGAAGTCTGCCTTACCGGGTAGACAAAATATGACTCGCTTCTCCGCGCACTCGATTGTTGCATGGCAAGCACCCAACCAATCTATCCCGAGAATAATATCGTAATCCTTATTGTCTAGTACAATGATATCTAAGGAAAGCTTCCTCCCTCCGATGCAAATATAACTATCCCTACAGATCGCATGGGCGGGCATATCGACTCCCGAAGGTGTGCTTATGCAAAGATTCATAGTTAAGGAAGTAGAAGCTAATTTATGCTCAATAGTAAAATCAACAGATATAAAACTATGCGTAGCACCTGAATCAAATAAGACTCTAGCGGGCAATTCTCTGAAAAGTAATGTACCTGTCACGACCGTTTCAGAGACAGATGCCTCATCCCGAGTCAAGGCATAGACTCGGCCTTGAGCACCCTGTCGTTGCGGGTTTACTGGCACAGCATTGGCATCACTTGCTGGAGGCCCCTTATTCTGATTATTCCTGTTGTTCTGATTCGGCTTACCCTCCTAGCAGTTAAATTGTTTATGACCCAGACAACCATATTTGAAACATCTAGTAACCCGACATTCGTTTACTCGATGCCCTGATTTGCCACACCTGCTACAGTTTGGTGCCTGAGATTGACCCCTGTGATCAGACGTGTGCAGACGCTTTTGTGCTCCAAACCCTCCCGTTTCCTGAGGTCGTTTATTGTTGTTGGTACGGGGGGTTTGCGCCTCTGCCTTTGGGGGATAGCGCCCAAAGATCCGCTCGCTGCCCAGGGCTACTTCGTAGCATTCCCTGTAGGTTTGACATTTCTGATTGATGACGTCCCTACGCAACTCATCATTCAAACCTTTTTGAAAGCGATAGCACCACGCCTGCTGGTTAGGCAGGAAATGCCCAGGAAACTTTGCCAGTTTAGCGAACACTGAGTCATAATCGTCAACAGACAAACTTTTTTGCACCATATTGCTGAAGTCGTCTTCCTTTTGTTGACGCACGGCTCGGAGAATATATTGTTCAATGAAGGCAGATTTGAACATTTCCCAAGTAATTTTGCAGTTGGGATTGGCATCGTAGATCCCTTGCTTAGTTGTCTCCCACCAATCATGCGCACGCAGTTCCAGCTGAACAGATGCACAGGCCACTCGCTTGGATCCCCGAATGCCAACCAGATTGAAGAGTCCCTCCAGCTTAGCAATCCATCCCAACACAACGTCCGGTTCCGCCCGTCCGTTAAACGTTGGTGGATGCATTTTTGTAAACTCTGCTGCTCGGCAGGTGTTCCTAGCTGAAGGCTGAGTTTCTTCTGACTCATCCTCTACCGCTACGGCCGGCGGCGTCGTTGTCGCTCCCCCGTTGTTGGGTACCAATGATACAATCAGTTGCATCATAGTATCCAGCTGCTTTTGCTGAGCAGCAAACTGGGTCTGAATATTTGCCTGCTGAGTAACAGCTTGTTGTTGTTGCTCCTCCATGAGGTGCATAAGCCGTTCTGACATCCCGTTCGAACCCGCTCCTCTGGATTCTCCAGAACTCGTCGGATCGCTCTGAATAGGGTGAGCACTGCTTGCAGCGGCAGTGTTTTTCTTAGCCATTGCTACAAAAGTGAGTAGCATGTTAACACTCCAAAATTGATAGATTTTATATCTACGGGCTCATTGTATAGGCGACTCATCTGATGCAGCGAACGCCGAACGCAACTCAATTGAGAGGCGCATCAAACTCCTTTATATTCTTTTGAAATCCTAAGGAAGTACAGCCGTGCTCTGATACCAATATATCACGCCCCGATCCCGAAAGGGTCATTCGTCCTCGCTAAGGGCGTGATGCCGTGCGAGCCTGGAGTTGCCCTCACACAAGGTAAAAACTTGCAGTTTTAGGAACACATTTAGAAACACAATTGATAAAACACATTCACAGAGATTTAAACACAAATGCGGAAAGAAACATGCATTTTCATTGATAATTCAGAGTAATTTATATAGAGTTTACATTGATGCGCCTTCTCGGCTATTGAAATGCATTACAAAAGGATAACTCAAAATTCAGGGCGCGCTCCGTCAGATAGTCCACGTCGTTTGTACATTATGTCCTTGTATAGATTGAAGTCCATGCCTCCAAAATGAACTGACTCAACTATACTTCAAAATAGAGGTGCTTCTAACGCCTCCTCGCTATGCTCTAGCGTTGCACCGTCTGAGTGCCTGAAATAGTTGCCCACAACGTGGGTCAGTACTCAACTTGTACTGGTGAGCGGGATGAACCCACTCGACTAAATCGACACTAGCTTGTTAGGGGCGAGCATGCATTAAGATAGCTTCTATAAGGAAGCAAGTGAAATCAATTCATATCAGTTGCATGTTTTGATAGGAATAAAAATATAGCATCGAATCCAACCAGTACACCGATTGCTTACTCAATCGATGCACGCCTTCCTTGAAACAAAACACAATTTATACTTACCATCTGCACAATACAATAAGTTAGCATGCGTTCTATTCTTGCGGTCATTGGTGTGATCGACACCTTAGGGACATATTTCAAGCATTAGCGGCGTGCCCTATTAACCCGGGTAGCAAGCCCTGCTGGAGGTCCCGCTATGCATCATGACGAGCATGAATCAAATATTTCCCTCCGGATCGATACGGTTCCAGTGCCCCGGAAAGTCGTTTCGAGGAAATGCCAAACCCTGTGCACAAGTTGTCCCAGACCATGCAAATGCATGAATAATTCATATTACATACAATGCATCGAAATAAACAGAAGAAGTAAAGCAGCAACATATATATCTCATACAACAGTTCATATTTTCTCAAGCGGTGTTCCGATTCAGTTATCTCATAAGTCCAAACTCTATCCGAGGTACCAGGCCGCCACCAACAACCAACTTTCCTTATAAACAAGCTCAAATTATAAGGTGTACAAGCATATGATAAATTAGTCTACAAATCCCATGTTCCTTTCTTAGTGGCTGGCATGCCTTGTGGCTAAGGATTTCCTAGGCGTCTAACCGGGCATCATCGAGTGAACATTTGAAACATTAGAGATGTTGGCATGAAGAAGTAGGAAAGAAGGGACCAAACCACTCACTGGTTAAGGAAAAAGAGGCTGAAACTAGAAATCCCGCTTAGCGACGATCAAACATCAGTTACGCGGACCTGAAATAGCACGAGCACCGAGTTAGAAATCTTGCCTATCCTTCCTTGCCGAACTCCCCAAAATCCAAGCTCCAAACGATAAAACCAGCAGCAAAAATCAATCAAATCGAAAGCAACACCAAATTAAAATCCTAAAGCGGCAATCAAGAAAACCAAGCAACCAAAACACGAAAACTATTGGACTCGTTTCAATAGAGGCCTTTCCATGAGTTGGAAAGGATCATCGTATTTCGTCCATGGCAAGAAGATGCCAAGATCTAAGTTATGACTCAGACGGACTAGCCACAAGCCCAATTACATAGTGCTCGTCCCGGTCGGATCAGGATTTGAGGCACTACAAGTTTAGTATAGTTAGAGAGATATATATATATATATATAAGGTATGGGTATGGTTATATATATATATATATATATATATATATATATATATATATATATATATATGTGTGTGTGTGTGTGTGTGTGTGTGTGTGTGTGGATATATATACATATATATATATATATATATATATATATATATATATATATATATATATATATATATATGTGTGTGTGTGTGTGTGTGTGTGTGTGTGTGTGTGTGTGTTTATATATGTAGTAGCCTAGATAATTACCTAGGTGTATATGTATATACATAAATAGTTAGCTAGAGGGGTAGTTAGTGAGGGATTAGAGGGATATCTCAATACCTTGAGATATCAAGGTATCTCAATACCTTGAGATACCAAAGGTATTGAGTATCGAGCGAGGTTTTTAAGCAATTGCCTAGTAATAGGTTTAGAGTTATTTTTATATGTATAAGTGTATATAATTTCGCGTGCTAGCATAGGTTTTAGCGGATTTAGGCGGGGTGTGTAGCCTAGGTTGAGATATTGGATACCGAGGGTATCCCGGTATCTCGAGAAGGCGAGTTTGAGGGTTTACTAGCTTAATGAGCTAGTTTTGACCTAAAATTTTAGGGGCACCCTAGTTTGACCTAGCGTTGACCATAATTGCCCTTGTTGACCGTAAAAGTCAATGTTTGACCTAGTTTTGACCTAGAGTTGACTTTTTGGACCCTGGGTTGACTTTTTGACCCAAATTTTATCGGTTTGACCCGTTCGACCTAGAATAATCCTAGAACCTTATTTTTAGTTATTTTATATCAGTTTAACTCTTTAGAACCCCGTTTAATCTTGCTTTTCGTAATAGGTTCTTTCGACGCCAGTCCGGATCTCGATCCTCATCAGTTGCTCAGGACGTCATGCGAGTACCTATCTCTGATTGTTTCCATTTCTTGATAGCGTTTATATCACCTGTTCTAGAACTGTAATACTTAATTCTGACATATTGTTTCACGAGCTGGTACTAGTTGGATCCCGTCATGAGATGTTATCCCCCTTACCGTGTTCAGTGGGTACTCTATCACGTGTATTTTGTCATGTACTTCGGGTATTGATTCTCATGTGCTATCATGTGCTTCGTATGCTCTCGCCTTCATGTGCGCGAGTTATTTATCATGTACGTAGCGTGTCATGATTGGATCCAAGAGTATTAGTGGGGGAAGGGAGTAGGAGTTGGTTATGTGATCAAAGCCAAACAGTATTCATGTGTATGTCGTTTATGCAACTCACGCATAACGGAGTTATCGTAGATTATTCATGTGCAACCTGAGCCGATCACATAACGAACTTGTGCTCAAGGCACTTAGCTAGTATTCCTGTTTTCTCATATGCAGTTACTTCTCTACTACTTATATTGTTCCCCAGTTTTATATTGCAGCTACTTTAGCTGTTCCACCATGTATTTATTTTTTTGTGCATCTTGTATACTTTTGTATTACTAGTCATATACACCTTACCATGTATTTGGAGTTGCTTTCAGAGTTATATACTTCGCTCCAGTCCTGATTGGGAATATTTTTCCAGAGGATCCTGAGGATTTTTGCCCGATATTCTACGGGCCGGGCGTCGAGGAGTATTGTGACCCGGAGACTGAGGAGGAGCCCGTCAAGGAGACGCCGTTAGCACCCTAGTTAGCTAGTTTGGTTTTTTTGGGTTATTTCCAGTTTTTATTCTGGATGACTGTATTTATTATTTTATTGCTTCTGTGATATTGTAGACTTTAGACTTGGACTGTATATTTAGATATTGTATCGCTCTCTTTGGTTCTTGTTTCTTTGTGATATCTTATCGTGCTTTTACTCTTACCCTAGTTATTGTGATTGAGGCATATATATATTGTGTGGTTGCCCTCCTTTTGGAAAGGTTTTATTGACTGATCATTGTGAGTTATAGATTATGACTGAGAACGGACCTTTACAGCGTTCTATCGCCGATTCAGCGGCGTAGACTGGACGTACCCACGACTCATGCCCGATTTTTTGGGTGCAGGTCGTAACATATTTTTGGTGGCGGCCCATGCATGGTCTAGTATGCAGGTCGTAGTTTGCAGGTCTAGTTTCTAGGTCTACCTGCAATAGGATATAGGATATAGGCTGAGAGAGAGTGTGCTCAATCACAACTAGGGCCCTTCCTAATTTCTTTTGCTATCTTTAATTTTCCTAAAATTGTTTTCTTTTGCAATGTTACTGTTCTTCCTTGATGATATCGTATCTTGCACCGTATTGACTTCTTTTGATCTGTGTTCTTTTTTATTCTATTCCAGTACTTGCTTTATTTGATTCTGGTACATTCCATAGCTTTGTGTCTGTATCTTTTGCTATTAGATACCATCTTGTTGTTGAACCTTTAGCTAGACTCTACAAGATCACGACCAGGGGGGCATCATCCTAGTCAGTGATGTCTACAAGGACCGAAGAGTTACCTTAAGAGGCCGGGAGTTGAGTGTGTGCCTACTCGTAATGCCACTTTCGAGCTACGATATTGTACTCGGGATGGATTGGTTGAGTATGCATTGTGCTAGTATAGATTATCGTGGAGGCGGAGTATTATTTAGTCCACCGGGTGAGCCAGAGTTTGAGTTTGCCAGAGGAGCGGTGGAGCAGAGCGAGGGAGTCTTCTGCGGAGTCCTGGTGGTAGAGACGAGGTTGCCACATCCATTGATAGCGGAGTTCATAGATGTCTTTCCGAAGGAGTTTCCAGGGTTACCTTCGGACAGAGATGTGGAGTTCTCTATAGACTTGGTGCCAGGCGCAGAGCCGATATCCCAGCACATCTATAGAGTCAGCAACAGTGAGTTGATAGAGTTGAAGAAGCAGGTAGATGAGCTTCAGGACAAGGGATTTATCATATCTAGTTCTTCTCCGTGGGGTGCTCCGGTACTTTTTGTGCCGAACAAGGATGGGTCGATACGGATGTGTATCGACTACAGGGCTCTGAACAACCTCATAATCAAGAACAAGTATCCGCTACCGCGTATTGATGATCTCTTCGATCAGTTGAGCGGAGCGAGGGTATTTTCCAGGATTGATCTGAGGACAGGCTACCACCAGGTGAAGGTCAGGCGGGAGGATATTCCGAAGATAGCTTTTCGAACCAGGTATGGACAGTATGAGTTCATGGTGATACCGTTTGGGTTGACTAATGCCCCGGCAGTGTTCATGAATCTGATGAACAAGGTGTTCCATCAGCATCTAGACAGGTTTGTAGTGGTATTTATAGATGATATCTTGGTGTAATCGAAGACACCAGAGGAGCATAAGGAGCATCTGAGGATAGTGATGGATACTCTCAGGAAGAAGAAGCTCTATGGAAAGCTTTCGAAGTGTGAGTTCTTCCTTGACAAGGTTGAATTCCTTGGTCATGTGGTGACTGGAGAGGGGATCTCGGTAGATCCGAGGAAGATCATGGCAGTTGAGGCATGGAGTGCTCTGAGTTCAGTAGCAGAGGTCAGGAGTTTTCTGGGGCTACCAGGTTACTACAGAAGATTTGTTCAGGATTTTTTCTGGATTGCAGAGCCGATGTCTAGGCTGACCCGGAAGGATATGGATTTTGTTTGGTCAGAGGAGTGCCAAATCGCCTTTCATGAGCTGAAGAGGAGGTTGACAACAGCTCCAGTGTTGACGTTGCCATCAGGAACTGGAGGATTCACTATCTATAGTGATGCATCGGGGAAGGGATTGGGTTGTGTGTTACAGCAGAATGGGAGGGTGATTGCCTATGCTTCTAGTCAATTATGTCCTCATGAGAAGAACTACCCTACCCACGATTTGGAGTTGGCAGCGGTCATCTTTGCTCTGAAGTTGTGGAAACACTATTTATATAGAGAGCGTGCGGAGATCTTCACAGACCACAAGAGCTTGAAGTATGTGTTTACCCAAAAAGAGCTGAACATGAGGCAGAGGTGTAAACCCCCTGATTTTCAAGAATTTTTAATTTGAAATTTTCCTCAATTTTCTGTATTTTCTGGAATTTTTTAGGATTTTTATTAATTAAAAACTAAGGTATTATGAATTTAAATGATTTTTAAATACTGTTAATTAATATTAAAATATTATGAAAATAATATTTTATGGTGTAAAAAGAAAAATTATGCATAGGATAATTTTCCGGGAATTTATTGGACCCCGAAAGTATTTTTAAAGCCCTAGAAACTATTTTAAAAATTAAACCAATTTAAACCCTAATTAAACCGGGTTTATTTTAAATAAACCAACTGAACCGG
Source organism: Iris macrosiphon (assembly GCA_036927795.1). Classification (NCBI taxonomy): domain Eukaryota; kingdom Viridiplantae; phylum Streptophyta; class Magnoliopsida; order Asparagales; family Iridaceae; genus Iris; species Iris macrosiphon. Next base: position 102,388,086 of record JAYESA010000018.1, on the reverse strand, counting down.
ACCGGGTTCAATTGAACCCAACCCAACTCAGCCTGCGGGTCGGATCCGGGTCAAACCCGCGACCCGAAACCCGCTAGACCCGACCCGCCTTCATTTATTGGATCGGGCCGGATCCGCCTGACCCGACCCGACCCGTCACCGCCCGTTAACCCGAAACCCTTGCTCTCCTTCCCCCGACAGTTTCGAAACCCACCGCCGCCTCCGGCCGTTACGCCGTCGGTCGTCCCTCCCTCTTCCTCTCCCCGAACGGCCGCCCCTTCGACGCCCTGCCGTCGGCTCACCTCCGTAACCGCCCGCCGCTCCCTCTGCCACCTCGCCTCTATAAAACCCGACCGCCGGAAACCTAATTTTTCCTCCTTCTTTCCCCCGCTCCGCTGACGACCACCCTCTCCTCCGCCCTGGCCTCTCCCCTTCGCCGCGAACTTCCCTCGCTGCCCTAGCCGCTGCCCCGGCCACTGCCACCCCCAGCGCCGCCCTCGCGAGAACTCCGCCACCCGACCCTGCTCCGCCACGACGACCCCGCTCCGCCGCCGCCCGCAGCATCTCCCTCCTCCAGCAGCTACCCCCTCGCCGTCTTCCCGCAGCACCCTCGTCGCACCGGCCACCCCGACCACAGCCTCCCTCGAGCAGAACCCGAGCCTCCTGCAGCCCCGCCTAGCCGCTCCGGCTCCGGCCGACTCAGCCCAGCGTCGACAAGCATCGCTCCGCCCTCCTCCGGCCAGCTCCGGCGAAACCCAGCCGCCTGAGCCCTAAACCCTAGCCTGGAGACAACTCAGTCGGACACAGGACACGAAAACGGTGTAGACTCGACACACGGATACGAGAATATCAGTATCACGGAGCCCTGTTCAGGTACTCATTTCTCTCTCCTCGTAGCCCGTTTTTGATTCTGTCAGTTGTGACACGAACCCAGCGTGACCCCCTCGGTGCCCGTACAAACCGCTCGGTGCATCGAGTCCTGTGGCGATGGCGAACCGCGATCCAAAAATAGGAAAACCAACGCTCTGTTTCACCCCGGAATTGAGTACGTTCCACCAAACGGGACGACTTGGTCGCGTGCGGACTTCACCGATACGTGCGCATCGTTGATACGGACGTACGGAATTTCGCAGAAGTTGATTTGGATGTGCGTGCACACCGGAATCAATGCGTATCCACCGACAACGCCCCGTATTCGTCTTTTCTGGTTTTCGCTGTAACTTAGTGTACACATGTCGGATCGAGACAAAACTTATGCCATCGGACTTGTAGCAATACGCTGGTCCTGTGACCCAAGTTTGGTTCGATTCTGAGAACGTTGACAAAATCGCGTATCGTGGGCCCCACAGGCTCCACTTGACGGGCGATTTTGTGATCGGCTCATCGGAATCCAATTCTGGAAGTTCCGTTGGGTTCGTATCATCGTTCCTGACCTGTTAACACTAAGTTTGACAGATTTGGAGACCTTTGACCCTGACATATTTTTCGGTGCCAAGTGGCCCACATGTGGACCCGCCTTGACCTGAAAATATCATTTTTGCCCCTGTATCCAAATTGGACTCAAGGACAGGTGTTTCTAGCTGATTAATATTTTTTGGATCTAATGGTGATGTTTATTTCAGCAACCGGAGCAGTACCTGCAATTCCCACGGAAGTCAGAGCTACAGTTGGAGCTAGAACCCCAGGCAAGTGTACCTTGCCAAATTCTGCAGTTTTTGCTACTTATTTTCTTGACATATATAATTGTTGTACATGCTTAAACCTAGGACCGTGTGACTTACTTAGCGTCCGATTAATAGTCGGGTGCCAACACCGTACGCGGAGTTGTGTAAAGTCACCTAGAGATGGACATCGTGACCCATTACATTCTCGTACTTGCGTTATCAAGTACGTTATACCCAGGACACTTGACACTATATATTTGACAGGATCTTCATAAGATATTCATGGTGATTCTGTGTAGGATGCAGGCTGGACATAGACATTATATTAGTTCTTATTATGACTTGCTGCATTAGTGTTGATCTTGCGTGTCATGGACATGAGACGTGTGATTACATTGGGTGGGGAGAGACACACAGGCTACAGGCTGATCATATATATATAACCCCTATTATTGCGGTGCTCAAGACTCTAAACCCGAGCTTGGCCCACTATGTGTTATTACTGCTACCGGCTCCCCGACACAGAGCTTGTAGTGATTTCAGCCTGAGTTTTAGTGATGCTCTCAACTTGCATATCACTTAGCTGGTTATCTAGTTCACCCTATTATTTCATTTATTTGTTGCACTGCATTTAGTTTGGCTTGTATTATCTGTACCTTGCTATGTCCGCTGAGGACCTAGAATGGATTATGTCCCCAGGTTTAGCAGAGGAGATCCACTCTGAGGTTTACAGGACAGGTGCTTTAGCAGGAGCAGAAGCAGATTCAGGAGCAGGCACTGGAGCAGAACCAGGAACTGAGGACTAGGTGATTACCATGGATTTTCTGAGTATATGTTTCTTCCATACTTAGTCTGTGTTGTTATTTTCATTCCTGTTTAAAGAACAATTGTATCAGACTTGATCAATTGGGTTGTTCCCCGATTTAAATTACTGTGACCTGATGTTTTATGTTTATGTTTCCTTTTGTTGATATTTGATATATTCATTCTGTGGATGAGATTAGTAGACCCTGATAGTTGTATTACAGCTTAAGTATGTCCCGGTGGATCCATTAAATTGGGTTTGTCCATCGGTGCGTGCTGCTGGCCATTGCCACGTGGCCAGTCCCTCGTTATTTTGGGACAGGGGCGTGACATGGTTTATGTGGTGGCCCATGCAGGTCAACGACTAAATTGTTCGGTTTCAACTTAGGGACGGAACAGGCCTGCAATAAAGATAGGAAAAAATTTAGGATCTCATCCACTTGCTTAAAACGTTCTTGATATTTGTATCGTATTCGAATTAATTTTTGACTTACATTTTGCCTTGAATCCTGTGCGCTTCTTATAGTTTATTTTGGTTACAGAATTATGGATCCACAAGCCGGCGATGAGACTCATCCAGCAGCACCATAAGGTATTGTGGTTACCCATAAAGACGAAGTGACACCAGTTGATGAAGGTCAATCATCACAACAACTCAGTCTAGCAAGACAGCATGCCTCGAGAAACCAGGAAAATGACGTTCCACCATCGATGCAGCTTGCTCCTCCGATGCATACTGTTCCACAAGGGCAGGCTATGGACGAACAACAAATGTTTCGAATGTTCTACGCAATGATGCAAGCCCATCAGAAGGTTCATCAAGGAGATCAGCAAAACCAGGCGGAGAAGTTCATCGACAGATTTAGCTCGGAGTTACGGAGATTAATCAGTTCAAATGCAACTACCTTAGACGTGGACATTCTTGCTGCAACACGACCCATGGAGTGCAACACAAGGATCGAGTCCAGCCAGAAGCGGTCGTATGCAACAGCACCAGACCAAGCACAATAAGAAAGAGTTGCAAAGCGACCACAGATGAATCCACCACAGAGAGCATCTACACCACTTGCACTAGTCCTTCCTACTTGTCACTACTGTGGCAAGGTAGGCCATATCGCTAAAGAATGCCGACGCAGACTGGGACAATATTTATCTTGTGGATCCAAAAAGCATTCGGTAAGGGATTGCCCTGAACGTCGAGAGAAAGCAGTGATGATTCAACAACCAGCCACATCAGCACAAGCCGGAGCACCACAGGAAGAAATTGCAAAGAAGTCTCACATGCACTGTAAACCCCCTCGACCAGTAATTAGGGTTAAATAATTTAATTAGCATAATTAGGGTTAATTAGAATTGTTTATGATTTAATATATATAGCATTATGATACTTGTGCAATGATTGGTTGTTTTATGTTACTACCCTAGCTGTTGCCCTAGAACAACTTCCACATATTTGACCTAGACCTATAAACCCCTTGTATTTAACCTAGAACAAACCCTGGGTACCGATTTTTGTGCCAAATTTTAGAAGCACAAAAGTCGTTACAAACGTCCGTGCGCAAATTAATTAAATTATGTAATTACGTTCGTTGTCCGTTTCAATTGAAATTAAGACCCAAACTCAACCAGTTTTGACCAACCCAGATCACGATATTATTGTACACTGAGCCAGCTACACCAACGACCCTTGCCCAACCAAATTTAGACTCCCGGTTTTTAATTAAATTAAATTAGAAACACCCGTCACATTAATTACGAATTAATTAATGTGGAGACCTAACATAAATAAAATTGGACCCAAATCCAACCCAAACCCACATCCACACCCATAAGCCTCATACAAAACATCAAACACCATCATAGTCCAATGAGGAACACCAAACATGGTGTTTGTTTGCATTAAATCCCCAATCCTAGTTTTTGTGCAAATACCAAATTGTTCAGGGGCCTAATTACAAAATTGTAATGTGGTGTCCCCCTCTCATTGGACCAAACCATCATGGAGAAAAGTAATGCTCATGACCAACCGTAGGCATTTGATCTCCCCCCTTTCCTTTGTACTTACATACTTTATGTAGGGCACATCATGGCCCTACATTTCAAATGACTAAATCCTAGCCCTCCCCTCAACTTGTAAAAGTTTTCCCAACTCCCCAAACCCCACCTACAGTCGGCCCTAATCCCTAGGCAGCCCCCCCTCACTCTCTCTCCTACATATACCTTCATTTCTACACATTAAAAGAAAAACCAAACCAAAAGAATCCCTAAAACCCTATTTCCTCCATATCAACCCGACCCCAACTCTCCACCCGCCGCCTCCCACCGACCATACCCCGCCACCGACCGCCGCCATACCAACTCGACCACCCTCGCCTGTCTCCCCCCCACCTGCCACCTGAGTCTCCGGCCCCCACGACGCCGGAGTAGCTCCCCCGACCGCCCGCACCAACCCGGCTGTACTCCTCCCCGAGTGCACAGCCAACCACCCCACTGGTTCGTTCTCCGCCGCCACCGCACCTCCGACCACCAAACTCCGTCGAGCCCTCCCCCGTCCAGTCCTCTTCATCCCCACAAAATTTCAGCCGACGACGTCGACGCACCGGAGAGATCTCGAGCCCGCAGCGTCGACGAGTCTAGAACCGCGGCTGCTGCCCGCGACCCCCCCGAGCCTCGCCGGAGCGCCGCCCGGCCACCCCCGCCGGCGACGACCGACCAGCTCGACCCCCTCGACCTGTCGAACAATAAGGTATATTATTTTATGTAAAATTATTAAGATTTATACATGTAATTTCAGCTGCAAGTTTAAATATAGGTAAATGCCGTATTCTCCGTATTTTAAATACGTATACTATATTTTATACTGTATTTTAGATATTTAACAGTATATGTATTTATATTATTCCTGTACAAATTCCATATTATATATTAAAATCATTTTGTTAATTTAATTTATATTGTGTATGTATGTATGTATGTATGTATGTATGTATGTATGTACGTATGTAAGTATGTATGTATGTATGTTATTTTGTTAAAATACATAAAATGTTAAATATCTACTTATTTATAGTATTAAATACATTTCTGGAAAAATCAAGTATTATTTTTGTATATACTGTATTTCTATTTTCTGGGTATATTTTGTAGATAACATAAATATATAAGTACATTTTTTTTATAAATAAAAATGTATGTATATACATGAGTTTAAATACCCTATTTTTATTTGAATAATATATGCATATATATTAATATATATATATGTATATAAATGTATATATTTCAAATTACCTTACCATATATGAGTATGTATAAATAATTGATGTTATGGATAATATCCATTATATACATATATATGTATTTATTTAATGTTACATAATTTCCAGTGTATTGCTAAATAATACAAATATTATTTTTGTACTAATAAACAAATATATTATTTAATATAATTAAATATGTTTTAGTGTATATATAAATAATAGTGTTAGCTATATATACATACAGCCCCGACCCTGTGTCAGTGTGTCCTAGTCGTGCTATTGTAGCGACTAATTTTGGACATTACTATATCCTATATAGGATAGCTAGACACTACTGTCGAGGCATCAGGAGCAGGGCTTTGGATTTCGCAGCTACCCGGGACAGGCAAGTATACCTTGCTGGATTACTGCTTTAAATTTAAATGTTAAATATGTCAAATATACATGAACTGTGCGCATCCGAGATTTATTCGGGTGCAGTCGACATTGCGTCGATGAGTAGTGTACTTGACCTAGTTGCTAGTTGACTCAACCACTACTGCGAGGATATTCTGATATTCTCCTAGACCATGGCACTATACACGTACCACGATGGTACATTCATATTGGGATACGGGTCCGCATACCCGATTCGCTATCGGTACGTACGACATGCATCACGGACTAGCATGTATTCTAGAGTAGCATAGTTGAGACTTGGCATCTAGATACGGTACACTCAAGTCGTATATTCGACTTGCGTATCTACATTGGGCGGAAAGGACAACTGACAGACGTATGGGATACCCCCATCGGACTCTGTGGTATCCAGAGGAACCACAGACCCGGTGACTCCCTATATTCAGACACCGCACTCTTCGGAGTGTTACGGACGTATATACATTGCAGATACCACGTCCCTTAGAGTGTGGACGTTATATATATACAGATACCTCATTCTTCGGAATGATGGACGTTACAGATACCACACTCTAGAGGATGTTGGACGTTATGCCTACACCTACTTATACGTTCCTAGGTTGTTCTTATATTGCATTCACTTAGATGGTTAGCACACCCCCTCTTTACTTTTATTTCAGTACTATATCCAGCATGCATATTGTATCTTGTTACGTCCCTCTGAGGACCTGGTTATCTTCCAGATCTGGACGAGGCCTTTTATCCCACAGTTTACGGGCCAGGCATAGAGACGAGGTTTGCTCTGGACGAGGAGCTAGAGGTCTTTCCATCAGAGTACCCCTGATCAGATTGGTAGGCCTTCCGCCTATGACTGGGGCTCCTTACCTAGCTAGTCGTTGTTCCAGTCACTCTTCTTATCAGCACTTTCATTTCAGATATTCAGTACTTTATTTCAGACTATCAGTACATTTGTAGTGGGTTTGTTCCCACCAGACTTATTTTAGTTGTACTATGTCAGTCGACTATGTTTCTCATATTCCAGTCTTTTATTTCAGTATTTACTTATTATCTGTGGATGAGATTAGACATTGCCTGTTGTTGTTATTAGACTTGTTAGATTTAGGACAGCGTAGCACGCTTCGTCAGGATCCATTAAATTGGGATATCCTCGGAGTCGTGTCAGTTGGCCAATGCCACGTGGCCTGGTTCCATAATATTTTGGGACTGGGGCGTGACATGCACCAACCACCAGAAGCATCTCCGCAAGTACTACTTATCTGTCAAAACTGTCGCAAGAGAGGCCACAATGAGAACGAGTGCATACGTAAATTGGGATTATGTTTAATTTGCGCGTCCAACCAACACTTAGCCAAAGATTGTCCTCAGCATCGAAAGAGAGCACTGATGATAAACAGACAAGTACTACCAGCACCAAGGTCAGCCTCTCCAACATTGAAAATACTACAAACGGAAGTTGAAGGAGTTCTACCCCATGCCCCAGGAGAATTTCTGCCAAGGCCACCCTTGACACCACAAGCAGCACTCTTCCAGCAGGCTCAACAGCAGCAGAGGAATCATCTGCAAGGACGCGGACAAGCTCCAGTGATAACTCTGGAGGACGCACAGATTCATGGAGTAGCTATTACGAGTAAGTTTTTATAGTTTCTTGCTTCTAGATTTGCTTTAGTTCGTGCCTGCTGGTTCATGACCTTAGACTTAACCTGACAATTTTTTTTAACTTGCTAAATAACTTAGAATGTTTTATACATGTTAACCTGATAAGTTTTTAAAAAGGATAAAACTGGTTTTCTAAAACTGTAATTTTCTAGATTTTCTTCATTCGGGAAATTTTATAACTTTTAATGCTTAGGGAAATAATTTTTTCTAGGTGTTACTCTCAACCTTGATTCTCCTTGATTTTGATGTGCTTCGAACAATATTTGCAACCGTGTCATCTCTGTTGACTGGTTATTCTTTGATTGCGAGGACGCAATCCTCTTAAGGGGGGTAGATTGTAAACCCCCTGATTTTCAAGAATTTTTAATTTGGAATTTTTCTCAATTTTCTGTATTTTTCTGAAATTTTTTGGGATTTTTATTAATTAAAAACTAAGGTATTATAAATTTAAATGATTTTTAAATACTATTAATTAATACTAAAATATTATGAAAATAATATTTTATGGTGTAAAAAGAAAAATTAGGCATAGGATAATTTTTCGGGAATTTATTGGACCCCGGAAGTATTTTTAAAGTCCTAGAAACTATTTTAAAAATTAAACCAATTAAAACCCTAATTAAACAGGGTTTATTTTAAATAAACCAACTGAACCGGACCGGGTTCAATTGAACCCAACCTAACTCAGCCTGCGGGTCAGATCCGGGTCAAACCCGTGACCTGAAACCCGCTAGACCCGACCCGCCTTCATTTATTGGATCGAGACGGATCCGCCTGACCCGACCCGACCCGTCACCGCCCGTTAACCCGAAACACTTGCTCTCCTTCCCCCGACAGTTTTGAAACCCGCCGCCACCTCCGGCCGTTACGCCGCCGGTCGTCCCTCCCTCTTCCTCTCCCCGAACAGCCGCCCCTTCGACGCCCTGCCGCCGCCTCACCTCCGTAACCGCCCGCCGCTCCCTCTGCCACCTCGTCTCTATAAAACCCGACCGCCGGAAACCTAATTTTCCTCCTTCTTTCCCCCGCTCCGCCGACGACCACCCTATCCTCCGCCCTGGCCTCTCTCCTTCGTCGCGAACTTCCCTCGCTGCCCTAGCCGCTACCCCGGCCACTGCCACCCCCAGCGCCGCCCTCGCGAGAACTTCGCCACCCGACCCTGCTCCGCCACGACGACCCCGCTCCGCCGCCGCCCGCAGCATCTCCCTCCTCCAGCAGCTACCCCCTCGCCGTCTTCCCGCACCACCCTCGCCGTCTTCCCGCACCACCCTCGCCGCGCCGGCCACCCCGACCACAGCCTCCCTCCCTCGAGCAGAACCCGAGCTTCCTGCAGCCCCGCCTAGCCGCTCCGGCTCTGGCCGACTCAGCCCAGCATCGACGAGCGCCGCTCCGCCCTCCTCCGGCCAGCTCCGGCGAAACCCAGCCACCTGAGCCCTAAACCCTAGCCTGGACACAACTTAGCCGGACACAGGACACGGAAACGGTGTCGACTCGACACACAGATACGAGAATATCAGTGTCACAGAGCCCTGTTCAGGTACTCATTTCTCTCTCCTCGCAGCCCCGTTTTTGATTCCGTCAATTGTGACACGAACCCAGCGTGACCCCCTCGGTGCCCGTGCAAACCGCTCGGTGCATCGCGTCCTGTGGCGATCGTGAACCGCGATCCAAAAACAGGTAAACCAACGCTCTATTTCACCCCGGAACTGAGTACGCCTCGCCAAACGGGACGACTTGGTCGCGTGCGGTCTTCACCGATACATGCGCGTCGTTGATACGGACGTGCAAGATTTCGCAGAAGTTGATTTGGATGTGCGTGCACACCGAAATCAACGCGTATCCGCTGACAACGTCCCGTATCCGTCTTTTCTGGTTTTCGCTGTAACTTAGTGTACACACATCGGATCAAGACGAAACTTGCGCCATCGGACTCGTAGCAATATGCTGGTCCTGTGACCCAAGTTTCGTTCGATTCTGAGAACGTTGACAAAATCGCGTGTCGCGGGTCCCACAAGCTCCACTTGACGGACGATTTTGTGATCGGCTCATCGGAATCCAATTCTGGAAGTTTTGTTGGGTTCATATCATTGTTCCTGACCTGTTGACACTAAATTTGACAGATTTGGAGACCTTTGACCCTGACACATTTTTTGGTGCCAAGCGGCCCACATGTGGACCCGCCTTGACCTGAAAATGTTATTTTTGCCCCTGTGTCCAAATTAGACTCAAGGACAGGCGTTTCTAGCTGATTAATATTTTTTGGATCTAATGGTGATGTTTATTTCAGTAACCGGAGCAGTACCTGCAATTCCCACGGAAGTCAGAGCTACAGTTGGAGCTAGAACCCCAAGCAAGTGTACCTTGCCAAATTCTGCAGTTTTTGCTACTTATTTCCTTGACATATATAATTATTGTACATGCTTAAACCTAGGACTGTGTGACTTACTTAGCGTCTGATTAATAGTCGGGTGCCAACACCGTACGCGGAGTTGTGTAAAGTCACCTAGAGATGGACATCGTGACCCTTTACATTCTCGTACTTGCGTTATCAAGTACGTTATACCCAGGACACTTGACACTATACATTTGACAGGATCTTCATGAGATATTCATGGTAATTCTGTGTAGGATGCAGGCTGGACATAGATATTATATTAGTTCTTATTATGACTTGCTGCATTAGTGTTGATCT
>JAYESA010000018.1:102155029-102377514 GCA_036927795.1 Iris macrosiphon | reverse complement strand
GTTGGAGAACATCGGTCTGTTGGCAGCTGTGAGTGCCACCAGCGTTGGGTTACCTCCTAACCCTAACCTGTTTCTGGCACTGATGGAGCGATACATTCCGCTCACCGGGACTATTGCCACCCCGCTGGGGGAGTTAGGATTGGCCCTTCATGAGATGGTAGAGATCTCGAGACTGTCGATAGGGGATACTCCGTATGAAGAGTATGTTTCCACGAACCGGGAGTTGGGGGATTCAGACCCTCGGGTAGTGGAAGTGTACCAGGAGCTGATGTGCCACTACCTTGCTTGCACCGCCTTCTACGCTGAGCCTTCAGATTTGGCTCACACCAGTAAATGGATGTCCTACCTTTTTTTTTACCGGGCTAGGGCTGCTCAGCCGGAGAAAGTCTTGGAAGTCAAGGATGAGCCTGTGAATCCTCTGAGCGTGCTGACTGCTCAGGAAGTTGACGATCTCCTGGAGGATGCTAGGGCTCCGGATCAGATCCTCGTCGAAGGGATAGGAAGATATCAAGCAGGTACTAAGGCCTACAGATATCTGAGGCATTGCCGCAGGGCTCTATCCAAGGAAGCTTAACTGGCTGGCTTCCTCTCTATATGGCTGCGCCGACTGGTGGTACCCGGCATCGCATCTGCGGATCGTATTTACCGCAATACCTTGTGGCCTGCAGTACGTCTGGTGTTTGGGGCGAGACTGGGCTTGCTCCCTGCTATGGTGTGCCGCATACAAGCTGGCTTGAGGGCGATGACTGAGGCGCTACTTGCCGATAAAGCTCGACATGAAAGCTTTCCCCGGGTGGAATTACCATACCTGTATTTGATGGGATGGTTAATTCTCCATAACCCCCGGGTGATGTCTCTCGGTTCCGGCAGTAGCTTGGGGGGGAGTTTCTTGCTAAATTATAAGAAATCCTCTTGGAATGTGCTCATAGTTTTAGACTGTCGGTGGATGCTGCATTGCGGTCACAGCTGGAAGCTCCTTTGCAGTGTCCCCTCTGTTCATCGCAACCAATCGGGGATTAGGCTTGAGGACTCAGGTAGAGATAAGACCACTCTTTCTCCTGAAGCCTTCAATTGGTTGGTCTGCATTAGACATTCCTACCTGTTCTACAGAAGTGAAGATTATTGCTTCTTCGAACCCTACCTGCCTAGTCGGTATGCCAGGCAGTTTGGGTATGATCAGTTGCATGTGGGCAACGCCGTCACCAGCTTCAGGTCCAGAGGTAGACTCATTGATGGAGCGAGGGGATGGCGATATTTTATCATGGGCTGTACCGGGGCAATTTTTATTGTGCCCTTCGTCACACCCTCCACGGAGCTGCGCATCCTGCATTCGTATGCCCAGTTCTATGTGGCAACGAACACCTCCCATCGCGATTTTGATATGGGTGGAAGTTTTAGGGTACCCTCTTCCAAACCTAGGGGAAGGGTTGAAGTCCCCTCGATTTCTTCTGACGAGGGTGACGAGTCCGCTACTCCGGATGAGCCTCTCGTATCGGTACCGAGGGATGAAATACCTCCGCCTGTAGGGGCGTTGGTAGTCTCCGGGAAATGAAGGGCTCTCGCTCTAAAGGAGGCTTCCCCTCGTAAGAGGACGAAGAGGATGGTTACTCGTCCTCTCCAGATTCCTGGCATTGGAGGCTCCTGGAAGTGAGCCTGCTTCTCCCTATGTCGGGGATGATTCTTTGATTGGGGGTTCCTTACCTTTTAGAGTGGAACCTTCTACAGTTTTGGCCGGTGGAGCTGGAGAATCTCAGCTGGAGGCTGCTACCGCTGCTACTGCTTCAAGGTAGTGGAACGAAGTCGCCTTCGAGGCTGGTTATAAGATTCCATATACCTTTGTCCGGATCAGCATTGGGAGAGGCCCCTGCCGTGCCCGTCAGCACTTCTAGCGAGATTCCAGTTGATGAGCCTCAAGTGGATCTCGACGAAGACCTGGAAGAGTATTTGCCAGTGTCAGTTAGCAGGCCCTTGTCTCCAGGTATGACAGCTTGCCTATCATCACTGTCGTCTTTTCGTGCCTCTTCTTTAGGAAAATTAATATCGTGTGGACATTAACTTCCTCTTGTCTTCTTCTCAGGGGACGAACTCTTCGGGGAGGGCAATGTATATGCGCCCTTCGGCTCCGTGTCAGGTCCTGGCGTTGATACGGAGGTGCCTGGTTTTGAAGAGGAAGCATCTTCGGGTGCCGGCTCGCCTGCCGACGAGGCTTCGATACCTCAAGAGGACGACCCTGTCATTGCGACAACGCCTCCTTCGAGTATGCGGGTTGGCGCTTCCTCTTTTGTCGCACCCCCTGTTGAGACGAGGACTGTGGCCACGTCGATTGTGGTTGCCTCTGGAGCAAGGTTCGACAACATTGCAGCCACTCCTAGCGTGCATTTGGGCCTAGCTGCGCTAACCGAACAGTATACCAGTATCTTCTACAACACTTTGAAAATGCTAATATCAATGGTGTTGGAGAAGAATTTGAACTTTGAGCGCCTGAAGAGGTCCTCTCGGTTTTCGATAGAGGCGATCAGGGACCTTGGCGATACTGGTTTAGCTGACGCCCTAGCGGAGGTAGTTAATGGTTTGGAGCAACCCATTAACAAATACTCGCAGCAATCCCAAGGCAGTGTTGACGATCTGGTCCAGGATGAATACGACTCGCTGACTGCAAGGCTGGGAGAGTTGGAAGCTCTGAGCAGGTCCCTCGAGATGCGGCAAAAGGAGATGAGTGACGAGCATACCCTCTTAGAGTGTGTTGTTCCCCAGTTGGCCAAGAGTAAAGCTGAGCATGAGAAAAATGAAGTGAGGGTTCGCAAGTTGAAGGCCGAGCTCATTTTAGCGAAGGAATGGGCTCGTGCTTCAGCCGCAGGTGTGCATGTGTTACAGAGCCAGATAGAAGAGGCTCAACAGAACTTGGCACATGCGAGTGCCATGCACGCCGCTCTTACACATTCTCTGTCTGATTTATCCGGCTTGGATGATGAGGAGACGAGATGGAAGCGAGCTCGAGCTACCATTTTGGACTCCAGGAATGAGAAGATGGCCAGACTGGCAGAGCAGATTCGCGATTTGGCCGCTCCCCCTTCATGATGTACTTTTGCTTTTGCTTTTTAATGTACTTCCACTCTTTTTTTGGGGAATAATAAAGAGGCTATTCATCTGACTTTGTGGACCCGTCATTTCAGAATGTAAATGACGGGTTTGGGTGAGAGTGATATCAGAGGTAGTATGGACATGATATACTCTCGGTAAACTTTAGCAGGGCGCATCTATTCAGGGGTCATATGGACATGATAGAGTATGACCCAACTAGTTTCGTTTTGGAAGTAGTTTTGTCAGAATGAGTTTTTTGCCTTTTCCACTTGAGCAGAGGAGGTTAAGCATAGTACCTTTTCAGGAATTTTCCATTGATAGGAGCCATTAGTAGGTCTCCATTAGGCTGGGCTAACCTGTAAGCGCCATTTGAGAATGTTGTCTCGATCACGTAAGGGCATTCCCATTTGGGCTAAAATTTGTCTTTGCTCTTGTGAGTGAGAATTATTGGCCTTCTTACAACTAAGACTAGCTTGCCAACTTTGAATACTCTTACCTTTACTTTTTGATTAAAAGCTCTGGAAATAAGAGCTTGATAGAACGCGATGCTCTATTGAGCTTGAAGGCGTTTCTCGTGTAATCCTTCTAGCTCCTGAAGCCTTAAAAGGTCTTTCTTTTCTCGAGTTAACTCATTGGCGACTGCTATCCTGAGTAACGGGATTTGAATTTCGATGGGAAGAACTGTTTTACTCTCGTAGACCAATAAGAACGGGGTGCAACCTGTCGGTGCTCGGACCGTTGTGCGGTACGCCCAGAGACATTCTCCCAACTTCTCGTTCCAGTCTCGCTTGTTCAAGGAGACAAACTTCTTTAAGAGTTTGATAATGGTTTTCTTGAAGGCTTCCGCCAAACCATTAGCAGCTGGATAATACGCCGTAGAGGCGATATTTTGTATTCGATTTTTATCGCAAAATCGATGAAACGCTTGGCTGATGAACTGAGGCCCATTGTCATGGATTATCCTTCGGGGAATCCCAAAGCGATAAATGACGTGATGCTTGATGAAGCTGATCACATTAGATGTTTTTACCTCAGCGAGAGGGATCGCCTCTGCCCATTTGGAGAAGTAATCCGTGATGGCCAGTATGAACTGGTGACCTCTGGAAGAAGACGAGTGAATATGACCAACGATATCCATACCCCATGCTTCGAAAGGCCAGGATGCAACCGTAGGATGTAGATGTTCAGACGGCTGATGTATGAAGTCTGCATGGACCTGACAGGCCCTGCATCGTTTGGCATACTTGATTGCGTCTGCGATCATAGTGGGCCAGTAATAGCCCATTCTCCTGATACGATCATGTAGCTTAGGACCGGGTTGATGCGCCCCACATACGCTGTCACTACCGTATTTTCTAGAAAAAGGTATTTTGGTCATTTTATAATTAATTAAATATTGTGCATGTTAAATATTTATTTATTATATTATTTATTTATTATTAGCATGATAGATTTATTTTTTTGGACTTGTGTTAGTGGACCTAACTAGTTTAGTTTAGACTCATGGACCAACATGTATTAATTGTTAGAATTGAGCCTAACTAGAAAGCCCATTAATTAGGAGGATGATTAAATTAATTAAACCATTAGACTAGAAGCTTCCCTCCTTAATTAATTTCTTCATGAGAGGCCCTAAGGGGTATTTTAGACTTTACATAGTAGCTTGAGGGAGGGGGCAAGTGAGGCCTTTATAAAGGGGATGAAAACTTTCTCTCTCTTCATTTTTTATTCCAAATATAGATCTAGAATTTCCCTTAACCAAATTTTATCAAATCCCTACCAAATTAACACCCAATTACTTCCCAAATCACTATTGGAGACTAGAAGAGCAAGGATCTAGAAGGAGGAAGTAAGGATCTACAAAGAGGAGCAAGGATCTACAAGTTGGAGGCCAATTTCACCAATTTTGGAGGTTTTATTGGGAATCCATCTCCCAATAGGTATAATTCAGTTTTTTCCCTTAAAATAGCTTCTAAATCTGAGATTTAATCATGAATAATCAACCCATATGTATGTACTACCCATAGGATTTAGTTTTGTGTTCATAGGAGACCTATGGAGAAAGTTATGGTACTTTTTGTGTCAATTTTGGAAGAATTCCGAAAATGACTTTTGTTGTGTGTGTCAATTGATCCTATAGATCAATTTGGCATATGTTTATGTGTTTGGGGCTAGTATCGTGTCTATAATTGGGTACATGTAGGTCGTATCCCAATAATTTGGTGATACGTGTTGTTTTGGGGATTTTTCCTCCGACACTGGACTCTGTACATGTCGTATTTTGACACGGACACATAGATCTACATTTGACACTTTGTTTTGTTCATAAATATTATATGTGATTTGTTTGTGTCCTTCAGGGTGCAATTGGATGTGTGATTGACTCGTGTCGCATGCGTATCCTAGATCTAGTGGGATACGGTGTGATACTCTCCAATTGTTGTGTGTTTATGTGTAGATCTAATTAATTGTGCTTTAATTCTTGAATTATAATTGTGTATGTATCTATATATATTATATATGTATTATGTATATTTATTATAGTTTTATTGTATCATAGATCTATGTATTATATATGTATTAATAGAATATATATTATGTAGCTTTCTTCTACATGCATTAATATATATGTTATAATATATGTTAGGGATATAAATATATGTATATGTTTTATATAATATATGTGTATGTTTAATTAAGTAATTAGATTATTTATAGTTATTGTATGATTATTTATATATATATATATATATATATATATATATATATATATATGTATGTAGATATATATTTATAAGTGGTAGCATATGTATATATAATATAGTAGATATATTTATATGTGGTTATATATATTGTTATATTATATATTGTTATATATTTATATTATTGTATGATTATATATATATATGTATACATATATGTATAGTTATATAAACATATTACTATATGTGTGTGTGTATGTTACTATGTGGTATTTTATACAATTTACTATGTATAAGTGTATGTATAGTTATATATAGTTTTATATATATTGTATAAATATATATTGTGGGTTATATATATGTATTTAAATATATATTGTATAAATATATATGGTAGGTTATATATATATGTATTTATATATATATATTGTATATGTATATACATATATTTTCAGCGACAACAGCGAGCCAGAAGTGTCGCAACAGCAGCAACAAATGCAAATAATAGCAGCTTTTCAGCGACAGTAGTCAGTGACAGTTGCAGAAAACTGTCGCTGAAACAACAGTGTATCAGCAGAGTATCAGAAGCTTCAGCGACAGTTTTTATTGACAGTGCAGGAAACTGTCACAAAAACTGCAGTGTATCTATATACACAGCAGCTTTCTGCGATAGTGGACAGGGTATTTAGCGACAGTTTGACAGTTTTTAATATATTAGATTTTAATATAGATATAGATATATATGTATATATATATGGTAATTAATATATATATAAATATGTTCATAATTGCTATTTGTATTATAGTATACTATATATGTATATATTTAGTTGTAGCATATAAATTTATTAGAATAGTTAGTATATTTTAGTTATCAATTGTTATGAGTATCTTTTATATATTATATATTTGTAGGTATGTATGTACGTATATATGTATTAATAGTTAGTGTGTAGTTGGTAGTTAGTATTATTCTATTAGTACATACTAGAGTTATATTGGATTGATATATGTAATTATTGTTGGGTAGTTAGTATAAATAAGATTTTGAATTTACCTTGAGATGCCAAGGTAAGTATCAAGGTATTGGAGGATAATCAAGGTATTGGGTTTGGATATCAAGATAGAGGTTTAGTATTGCGATAACAAGTTGGTTCAAAACCAAGATATCCATTTAGCATTTGTAATTAGGATTTTATATATATAATATTGTTTGATATGTACATATGTGTTATATTTATCCCTTGTTTGCGTATCCTGAGATACGGTATCTTACTATCCTAAGATTTAGTTTGTATGGCCTAGATTCATAGTGTGTGAGCCCAATATCTTTGAGTTAGACTCATGCAACATAGAAATAGGTAGTTGACCATAATTTGACTATAGTTGACCATAGTTGACTTAGAGTTGACCTAGTTTGACTTTTGACTTAGAAATGACTTTATGACCTAGAAAGTTGACTAGTTTAATTTATTTCTCTTCCCAAAAACTTGTATTAATGCAATATTTTATATATAGGTCCGTGACATCAGTTCGGACATTATTTTTTCATCATTTGCTCTGGACCACAGGCGAGTACATTCTCTGATAGTTTCCATTATTTGATTACCACTATAATTCAAGTATTTAGAAATGTTACTTATGATTCTTGACACGATGGTACACGGATTGGTATTGTTATTGGATCATCAGTCATGGGATGTTACCTTGATTATGGAGATGGTATCGGATACTGTCCTTGTTGGTATTGGATAATATTGAATATTGTAGATTAAACATTGGATACATTGGCTAGTGACGTGTCATGATTCGATCCATCATATCAGTCGGGGCGGGGGAAATACCAATTAAATATGTGATCAAGAAACTATCGGCTAGTAGTGTAATAATTGGCTACTAACTAACCATGCAATTCACGTATGGTTGAGTTAGCTCCTTAGTGTAATCATTGAATCTCCCAGGCCGATCACATATTTAGTTAGTATCTCAAATCACATAGTTATTGTAGATTCCATTATTCAGTTCATTGATTACCTTGTTCTATTCTGACATTATAGTTCATTCCTTTATTCTTGTACGCATTGATTATATTCTGTTGTTAGTATTGCCTATTCTCTCATTGTTCTTGATTATCAGTTATATCCTCATCGTAGATAGCATCTTCTATTCTACTGCTTTATAGTTTTTGTCAATTAATTGAAACTGCTATTGGGTTGTACTTTGCTCCATTCCTGACTGGAAAATATTTTTCAGAGGATCCGGGAGATTGGTGTCCGACATACTACGGACCTCAGCCTATTGATGGTGCAGACTTGGACCCACTAGTTCTGGAGTGACTGTTGAGAGATTTAGCCTGATTCACTAGTTAGCATAGTTAGTTCTCTTTAGCATTTTGGTACCGGATTTGTTTCCGGCATATATTTATGTTTGGATATTATTTCTATTTGTTGTTGTTATATTTTTAACTGCTTAGTTATGTTAGACTTCTGTAATATCTTCTCGTGCCATAGAAATATGATTGAGTATTGTGTTGAATTAAGTTGATTACTCTCTTCTTGGAGTTGAGATATTATTGGAGGTTTATGCTTTATAGTGAGATAATTAGATAGTATAGTTGACCAAGACAGCGTTTTACCGCCGATGCTGCGGCGTAGGCTGGGCGTTGTTCCCGACTTGCATCCCTACACCGGGTGCGGGTCGTGACACATTTTTAGTGGTGGCCCATGCAGGTCAGGCTTCGCAATATTGTGATGTCGTGGTAGTGCGACGACTTAGTTGTACTACTGCGAGCCTGCGATAGGATATATGACATAGGATACTAGAAAGAGAGAGGGATACTCAATCACAACTAAGAATTCTAATATGAATTGAATCGCTACTTTTGATTCCTTCTGAATACTTTTGTCCTTCCTTGATGATATCTTCTCTTGTGTCGAATTGATCTTCTTTGTTTTGATCTGTCTTCAGGATGCCGCCGAAGACTAGATCCTATCGATCGGGAGCAGTTTCTGCGAGGTCTGCCACCTCTCAATCTTCCACTCAGGAAGTAGGGTTTATACCTCCTACGACATCAGTTCATGTAGGAGTCTCGGCTGCCTTCGGGGGTTCTCCTCCACCTGTTCTGAGAACTAGTCCAGTTGCTTCAGAGGGACTTCCACCACCTCCATTTTCAGGAGATACCGCGCCGATGGTTGCACTGTTTAGAGAGATGATTGAATTACAGAGGGCACAGATAGAAGCCCAGCACAGGCAGTCATATTTGATGCGGCAAGTATGGAAATTGCCTATCAGATAGCTATAGCAGCAGTTCAGAGAGAGGCTCCTCCCCAGCCACAGGATACTCAGATCAAGCCAGGCAACATTCAAAATTTTAAGAAGCTTGAGCCTCGAGTTTTCAAGGGTACAGAAGGTATAGTCTATGCTGACGATTGGCTTGAAGATATCGAGCGACTCATGAAGGTATCCCGTCTTACGGAGGATCTGAAGGTTGAGGCGGTAGGACTTCAACTATTCGACGTTGCCCGCACTTGATTCAGGAATGAGCCAATTCTTACTGATGCGGGGCAATCTTGGGAGATATTCAAGGATCTCTTTAAGAAGAAGTTCTTTGCTCGGACGGACAGATTGGAATTAGGAAGGCAATTTGAGAGCCTTACACAAGGAAGCATGTCCGTAGAGAAGTATGCCGCAGAGTTCGGGAGGCTGAGCCGATTTGCGGAGTACTTGGTGAGAGAGCCAGAAGTTCGGGCTATCCGTTTCCGCGAGGGTCTGAATTGGGAAGTCAAGATTCTCATTCCGTCTTTCTACGAGACATATTCTAAGATACTTTCGGAGGCACGCAAGGTTGAGCGGGAGTGGAACTTGAAGCCGAAGAGGGACCGTGATATGTTTGGGGGTGACAGTAGTAGTGCGGGACCGACAAAGAGGCCGCGGTTCCAGCAACAACAGTTTCCAATACAATTTGGAGCCTATCAGCAACAATATTATATGCCAGAACCTATTGTTGCTCCAGTACAAGCTCTAGTACAACAGATACCACAGCAGCCTCAGAGACAGGTGCAACAAGCTCCTCAATGCACCTATTGCAAGAAGACTGGGCACACTTGGGAGATGTGTCGAAAGAGACTTGGAGCATGCTTACATTGTGGATCAACGGAGCATATGGTAAAGGATTGTCTCTGGACACTTCAACGTCTAGGCCAGGATGTAGATCGAGGCCAGAGAGGTGGAGTTAGGCCACCTGTAGCACCACAAATTGCTCATCACTCGCAGAGGGAGCTACCTCGGCAGGGCGGAGCATTTGCGATGACGGTCGAGGAGACCAATACTACAGGTGATGGGTTAGAGAGTCTGTTCTTTCTTTCTTTCTGTTCCTTACATCTATTTTGATTGATTGATTCTTTAGTACCTTTTGGATGCTTGTGTTATATAGTTAGTGTAGCTATAGAATACCCTAACAGAGACAACAGTAATAAGGCAGAAGACAGGTGGAGACCATGACCATGCATGTTATTTTTTGCATAGGACTGTTCTTAGTGAGATAAGACCTTATTAGACTATGATTGCTGGGGGTTTGACCTAGAAGGAGTACGATCACCTTTAAATTTTGAGGACGAAATTATTTTAAGGGGGATAGACTTGTCACTACCGTATTTTCTAGAAAAAGATATTTTGGTCATTTTATAATTAATTAAATATTGTGCATGTTAAATATTTATTTATTATATTATTTATTTATTATTAGCATGATAGATTTATTTTTTTGGACTTGTGTTAGTGGACCTAACTAGTTTAGTTTAGACTCATGGACCAACATGTATTAATTGTTAGGATTGAGCCTAACTAGAAAGCCCATTAATTAGGAGGATGATTAAATTAATTAAACCATTAGACTAGAAGCTTCCCTCCTTAATTAATTTCTTCATGAGAGGCCCTAAGGGGTATTTTAGACTTTACATAGTAGCTTGAGGGAGGGGGCAAGTGAGGCCTATATAAAGGGGATAAAAACTTTCTCTCTCTTCATTTTTCATTCCAAATCTAGATCTAGAATTTCCCTCAACCAAATTTCATCAAATCCCTACCAAATTTCCACCCAATTACTTCCCAAGTCACCATTGGAGACTAGAAGAGCAAGGATCTAGAAGGAGGAAGCAAGGATCTACAAAGAGGAGCAAGGATCTACAAGTTGGAGGCCAATTTCACCAATTTTGGAGGTTTCATTGGGAATCCATCTCCCAATAGGTATAATTCAGTTTTTTCCCTTAAAATAGCTTCTAAATCTGAGATTTAATCATGAGTAATCAACCCATATATATGTACTACCCATAGGATTTGGTTTTGTATTCATAGGAGACCTATGGAGAAAGTTATGGTGCTTTTTGTGTCAATTTTGGGAGAATTCCGAAAATGACTTTTGTTGTGTGTGTCAATTGATCCTATAGATCAATTTGGCATATATTTATGTGTTTGGGGCTAGTGTCGTGTCTATAATTGGGTACATGTAGGTCGTATCCCAATAATTTGGTGATACGTGTTGTTTTGGGGATTTTTCCTCCGACACGGGACTTTGTACATGTCGTATTTTGACACGGACACATAGATCTACATTTGACACTTTGTTTTGTTCATAAATATTATATGTGATTTGTTTGTGTCCTTCAAGGTGCAATTGGATGTGTGGTGGACTCGTGTCGCATGCGTATCTTAGATCTAGTAGGATACGGTGTGATACTCTCCAATTGTTGTGTGTTTATGTGTAGATCTAATTAATTGTGCTTTAATTCTTGAATTATAATTGTGTATGTATGTATCTATATATATTATATATGTATTATGTATATTTATTATAGTGTTTATTGTATCATAGATCTATATATTATATATGTATTAATAGAATATATATTATGTAGCTTTCTTCTACATGCATTAATATATATGTTATAATATATGTTAGGGATGTAAATATATGTATATGTTTTATATAATATATGTGTATGTTTAATTAAGTAATTAGATTATTTATAGTTATTGTATGATTATTTATATATATATATATATATATATATATATATATATATATATATAAGTGGTAGCATATGTATATATAATATAGTAGATATATTTATATGTGGTTATATATATTGTTATATTATATATTGTTATGTATTTATATTATTGTATGATTATATATATATATGTATACATATATGTATAGTTATATAAACATATTACTATATGTGTGTGTGTATGTTACTATGTGGTATTTTATACAATTTACTATGTATAAGTGTATGTATAGTTATATATAGTTTTATATATATTGTATAAATATATATTGTGGGTTATATATATATGTATTTAAATATATATTGTATAAATATATATGGTGGGTTATATATATGTATTTATATATATATTGTATATGTATATACATATATTTTCAGCGACAACAGCGAGCCAGAAGTGTCGCAACAGCAGCAACAAATGCAAATAATAGCAGCTTTTCAGCGACAGTAGTCAGTGACAGTTGCAGAAAACTGTCGCTGAAACAACAGTGTATCAGCAGAGTATCAGAAGCTTCAGCGACAGTTTTTATTGACAGTGCAGGAAACTGTCACAAAAACTGCAGTGTATCTATATACACAGCAGCTTTCTGCGACAGTGGACAGGGTATTTAGCGACAGTTTGGCAGTTTTTAATATATTAGATTTTAATATAGATATAGATATATACGTATATATATATGGTAATTAATATATATATAAATATGTTCATAATTGCTATTTGTATTATAGTATACTATATATGTATATATTTAGTTGTAGCATATAAATTTATTAGAATAGTTAGTATATTTTAGTTATCAATTGTTATGAGTATCTTTTATATATTATATATTTGTAGGTATGTATGTACGTATATATGTATTAATAGTTAGTGTGTAGTTGGTAGTTAGTATTATTCTATTAGTACATACTAGAGTTATATTGGATTGATATATGTAATTATTGTTGGATAGTTAGTATAAATAAGGTTTTGAATTTACCTTGAGATGCCAAGGTAAGTATCAAGGTATTGGAGGATAATCAAGGTATTGGGTTTGGATATCAAGATAGAGGTTTAGTATTCCGATACCAAGTTGGTTCGTAACCAAGGTATCCATTTAGCATTTGTAATTAGGATTTTATATATATAATATTATTTGATATGTACATATGTGTTATATTTATCCCTTGTTTGTGTATCCTGAGATACGGTATCTTAGTATCCTAAGATTTAGTTTGTATGGCCTAGATTAATAGTGTGTGAGCCCAATATCTTTGAGTTAGACTCATGCAACATAGAAATAGATAGTTGACCATAATTTGACTATAGTTGACCATAGTTGACTTATAGTTGACATAGTTTGACTTTTGACTTAGAAATGACTTTATGACCTAGAAAGTTGACTAGCTTAATTTATTTCTCTTCCCAAAAACTTGTATTAATGCAATATTTCATATATAGGTCCGTGACATCAGTTCGGACATCATTTTTTTATCATTTTCTCTGGACCACAGGCGAGTACATTCTCTGATAGTTTCTATTATTTGATTACCATTATAATTCAAGTATTTAGAAATGTTACTTATAATTTTTGACACGATGGTACACGGATTGGTATTGTTATTGGATCGTCAGTCATGGGATGTTACCTTAATTATGGAGATGGTATCGGATACTGTCCTTTTTGGTATTGGATAACATTAAATATTGTAGATTAAACATTGGATACATTGGCTAGTGACGTGTCATGATTCGATCCATCATATCAGTCGGGGAGGGAGAAATACCAATTAAATATGTGATCAAGAAACTTTTGGCTAGTAGTGTAATCATTGGCTACTAACTAACCATGCAATTCACGTATGGTTGAGTTAGCTCCTTAGTATAATCATTGAATCTCCCAGGCCGATCACATATTTAGTTAGTATCTCAAATCACATAGTGATTGTAGATTCCATTATTCAGTTCATTGATTACCTTGTTCTATTCTGACATTATAGTCCATTCCTTTATTCTTGTATGCATTGATTATATTCTGTTGTTAGTATTGCCTATTCTCTCATTGTTCTTGATTATCAGTTATATCCTCATCGTAGATAGCATCTTCTATTCTACTGATTTATAGTTTTTGTCAATTAATTGAAATTGCTATTGGGTTGTACTTCGCTCCATTCCTAACTGGAAAATATTTTTCAGAGGATCCTGGAGATTGGTGTCCGACATACTACGGACCTCAGCCTATTGATGGTGCAGACTTGGACCCACTAGTTCTGGAGTGACTGTTGAGAGATTTAGCCGGATTCACTAGTTAGCATAGTTAGTTCTCTTTAGCATTTTGGTACCGGATTTGTTTCCGGCATATATTTGTGTTTGGATATTATTTCTATTTGTTGTTGTTATATTTTTAACTGCTTAGTTATGTTAGACTTCTGTGATATCTTCTCGTGCCATAGAAATGTGATTGAGTATTGTGTTGAATTAAGTTGATTACTCTTTTCTTGGAGTTGAGATATTATTGGAGGTTTATGCTTTATAATAAGATAATTAGATAGTATAGTTGACCAAGACAGAGTTCTACCGTCGATGCTACGGCGTAGGCTGGGCATTGTTCCCGACTTGCATCCCTACACCGGGTTCGGGTCGTGACACACGTCGTCATGAGCTTCGCGGATAATCTGCTGTGCTTCGTCATTAGAGAGACATCTCAATAGCAGTCTGTCGTAGGTCCGGCGATATAGGTATTGTGAAGATGCATTGAAGTAGAAGCGTAATGATCGCCTTTTGACAGATGCTGCTTCTTTAGGGTCCTCCGGAAAGATTCCGTATGCCACGAAATCTACAAAGGGACTTCTCCAATCTCTCGTAGGAGGATCGATGTTCACAGCGTAACTGTGTTCGATGTGAGAGTTGTTCTTCACACAAAATAGATCTCTGTTAAGAAGGATTACCGAATTCTGCCTTCTTATAGAAGTAGCTAAATCTGCAGCTAGACTGGCTAGGGCATCGACTTCCAGATTTTGAGATCGAGGTACATGCTCTAGGAAGAACCCCTTGAATGTCACGGCTATCTCGATCGTTGCTTGGTGATAGGGGATGAGGTCTAGATTTCGGACTTCATATATTCCTCTGACTTGATTGACGATAAGCAGAGAATCACCAAAAGCTTCCAGAGATTCGACCCCCACCTTTTTAGCGACTTGGAGCCCGATTAGTATAGCGTTGTACTCTGCCACATTATTGGAACAGGGCTCGTTAAGAGAGTATGCTCGATAGATGACGAGTTTATCGGGAGTAACCAGGATAATTCCTACCCCTGAAACTACGTTTCCCTTAGGACCAGTCCTGGAGGCACCGTTAAAGAACAGTTGCCATGCGTCACTTTCCATTGCGGAACTACATTCTGCAACTTCGTCGGGAATGTCCTCGTATAATTTGGAGGCCTTCGGGATTGGATGAGCAGCTAGGAAGTCAGGCAATGCTTGGCCTTTGATGGACTTCTGAGGGACGTACACCATGTCATATGGTGTTAATAACATCGTCCAAGTCGCGAATCGGGAGTTAAGAACACTTGGCTT
Organism: Iris macrosiphon; assembly: GCA_036927795.1. Classification (NCBI taxonomy): domain Eukaryota; kingdom Viridiplantae; phylum Streptophyta; class Magnoliopsida; order Asparagales; family Iridaceae; genus Iris; species Iris macrosiphon. The sequence goes on along the minus strand of JAYESA010000018.1, from coordinate 102,362,111 downwards.
GTTCATCAGTACCCGAAGAGGATTGATCTTGGAGATGATGTGAATAGTCTAGCCGGTGACATAGTGCCGCATCTTCTGGATAGCGAACATCAGAGCCAAACATTCTTTTTCCACCGGATTGTACCGGTGCTCCGCTCCGATCATCATTCTACTTAGATAGTAGATAGCCTGTTCATGTCTCGCATCGTTCTTCTGTGCGAGAAGAGCTCCCAGGGAATGATCCATCGCTCGAACGTACAGGAAGAATGGTCTTCCTATGACGGGAGGCACCAGAACTGGCGGACTAGTGAGGTAGCGCTTGATATCCCCGAACGCTTGCTGACAGGCTTCGTCCCATACGAAGGATACACCATTCTTCATGAGGCAAGAAAAAAGGCTGACACCTTCCAGAGAGGTTAGATATGAATCTCCAGATAAGGCCAGACAACCTTGAAATCCCCTGAGTTCCCTCAGATTACGGGGTGGTCGCATTTCCAAGATGGCCTTGACTTTATCAGGGTCCACTTGAATGCCTTTGGCGGTAATGACAAATCCCAGAAATTTGCCACTAGATACACCTAGAAAGGACTTTGTAGGATTTATTTTGAGTTGATGTTGGCGCATCAGCTCAAATACCGTCTTCAAGTCTTGGATGTGATTGACACTGAGGAGGCTTTTGACAGCTATATTGTCTACGTAACATTCCACTGTTTTGCGTAAATGCTTGTGGATTATGTTACTCATAGCCCGTTGGTAAGTAGCTCCTGCGATCTTCAACCCGAAGGGTATGACCGTATAGTAATATACCCCCAGTAGTGTCCGAAAGGCAGTATACTTCTCATCTTCAGGATGCATCTTGATTTGATTGTATCCTGAGAATTCGTCCATGAAAGACATACGTTCAAAATCGCAGGTATTGTCAATCATGACGTCTGTGATGGGAAGAGAAAACTCGTCCTTGGGGCAGGCTGTGTTCAGATCTCGGTAATCGATGCAGACTCGTACTTTCTCATTCTTCTTCATGACTGGGACAACATTGGCGACCCAGTCGGGGTGTTGTTCCTCCCGGATGAAACCGCAGGCTATCAACTTCTTGACTTCAGCTTCAATGGCGTCCATCATATCCGGGCGGAACCGGCGTTGGTGCTGCTTCACAGGCTTTGAATCGGGCAATATGTTGAGTTTATGAGTAGCCAACTTTGGATCAAGTCCTGGCATATCCTCATAATTCTACCCAAAGATGTCGATGTATTCTTTTATCAGTTGAATGACTTCTCCCCTTTCGGCTGGGGAAAGATTGTTACTGATAAATATCGGCTTTGGTGAAAGTTCATCCCCAACATCAATCTGGATAACTTCATCTTTGGTGGGAGGTTCTCTCTGCTCGAAGCAGAATTTCCACTGTGTATCCATTTGCTGAGCCCAAGCGTCATTCTCGAATAGTTCGGATTCTTGTTCGTCTGATTCGAAGGGATCCGTTACTACCATATTTACTGGTAATGTTTGCTCAAGAGAACGAGATGAGTTGGAGGGTGACAAGCCGTCTTGAAAAGGGAAAAGGATGTCCTCATCTGACTTGGAAGTCGTAAGGGAGGTGGCATACCCTAAACCGAAGCAGGTTTGTTGATAGTGGGGATTGTCGTGCGGCGGTATTCGTCTGCCTTTCTTATAGTTGAGACCTGGCTTCAGCTTCAAGTTGTAACCCATGTTTTGCATGATCTTTAAGGCTTACGGGTTATACCTGTGAACTTGTATTTCACCAGCATCGTCATCGAAGGAATCTTCTTGGATAGTCGATTCGTTGCGCGTGCGGCCGAAGACTATTGAATGCTGATTGCTGCGGGTGGGCGAAACAATGAAGATAGAGTCCTCATGTGGTCCATATGTCGTGACGACATTGGATGATGACGCTACTTCCCATATGTACGGATGATAGGAATCTATAGCTTCCAAGAATTTTTTTGCTATAGGTTCTATATCGTCATGGGGAGAGGATTCCTGATTTGGAATCCGAGCGTCGATATACTGGAAAAGATGATGTTTATTATCATCTGGAACTCCATTCCTGGTTGCATTTACATCAGTCGGCTGCTTGTTGCGCCAAAGGTTGATGACCAAGGGTGGAGGCTTCTGGTTCAAAGTGATCACTAGAGGATCACCCCCTTTTCCTGACCCGGTTTTGTTCAGGTGGATAGCCATAGGCTCCATGGCTTTTGGACGAGTAGTTCGCCCTTTCACTCTGATTGACAGTGGTCGTTCGGCAGAGGGTCCTTCAGGCTCCCGGTGGGATTCCTTCTCTGCTTGGGCTGACACCTCCTCCGCGTAGTCTTGAGAGTACAACATGGCATCAGAATAGTATGATTCTATTCCTTTGAATGGATTTAGGTCAGCAACCTCCGTTTATACTGTTCCTTGGGCGTCTACATATTTAAGGCATTGATGTAGAGTTGAAGGAACGATGTTGTGGTCATGGATCTACGGTCTACCCAGCAGAATATTGTAGGATACCTCTGAATCGATGACATAGCATGTAGCCACCGATCTGAGGTTGCCAATCTGGATCCTCAGGGGAATTTTCCCCAGCGGCTTACTTCTTTCGGCATTGAAACCCACGATTGTAGTGGTGGTGTAAGCCAATTCGCTGGTAGGAATCCTCAGCAGTCTGAGCAGACTATGAGGAATGATGCTGATTGATGATCCCGGATATATGTGGATCCGGTCGACCTCCATGGAACCGACGTATCCGGTGTAATAGAGAGGTCGGTTATGCCTGTTATATTTTAACAGCATGTCATCTTGTGTAAAAGTGATGTTCGGGACCACCTCCATCACACTGTGGCATTGAGGGCATGCCACTGGTTCCTCGTCAGGGGACTTGAGCTGGGTCAAGTATGCTTCTGCCTGTATCAGTGCTTCACTCAGGGCTAGACGAGTGTCTTGGGAGAGCCTGAGTAGCTCGAAGATGGACAATCTGGCTGGTGTATTGGCCAGTTGGGCTAGGATGTCGAAGTTGTATGGCTTCTTTAAAGTTTTGTTTTGAATGTTTTTCACAGGTTTATCGAAGCGTACTTCTTTTTGTTTCCCCTTGTCCGCCGAAGTCAGTCTTGCAGGATCGGCCTGCGGTATGGCGGGCTCTATAGCTGAAGCGTCTGCTGGTGCATATTCTGGACTTGCTCCATAGTCCTTGAGGTAAGCTTTCCCTGAAAGGGTTGCAGCCAAAGTCTCGTCTTCGTCTGATGGCGAAGAAGTTGCAACCATATGGCATGGTTTGGAGTTCTTCCTAGACTTTGCTTTAGCAGTATTAGTCTCTTCCTCGAGCTCCGATTCTAAATCCGGATGAACCCACATGATCTCGCCCCGCTGGGTGGTTAAGGGTACCAGGTCATGATTTTGACCCCTAGCTGGAGGAAGATTGACGATGTTCATCGTTGTCCGGGAAATAGGTGTCACACCATCTGGGACTTCCTGGGTAGGCAGATTGCCAAATTGCAGGGAGATCATATTGGCCGTGACCGTCTTCTCGATGTTATGCAGAGTGATGGCCTTAGCATCGATCAGCCCCTGGATCTTCCTTTTCAGTATGTAACACGCCTTGGTCGGGTGGTGTACGTATCTGTGGAAGATGCAGTACTTGGGATTGTTTGCACTGCCGGCTTCACTGGGCCGCTTCTCCTCCGGAAGGGTGATCTTGCCACTCTTGATGAGACACTCGAATATACTTGGAATATCATCGTCGTCGAAAGAGTATACTTCGACGGGCCTGGAAGTCCCAGGTTTCGTCTGCGTAGTTGCCACAGTCTTTTGCCTAGACGTATTGATTGCCAGAGCTTCTTTTCCTTTGGAATTATGAGAATGGTCGCCGTTGTGGGATGACCTTTTGCCTCTGTCGGAGGTAGAGATCATAATGCCATTGTCGCGTGCCTTGCGACTGTTGTCATCGGTGGCTACTGCTGAGATGATGAACGAGGGCCAATCGTGGAACTGATATGGTCCTGTGAACACCGAGACCACGGGAAGGAGGTTCTTCCTACAAATGTCCACCAACGCAGAGTCTGGAACTCCTGGAGGCATCTGTAGCGTGGCTTGACGAAAACGTTCGATGAAGGTACGAACGTCCTATTTTTCCTCTACTTGACTTCGATGAGAGAGGACATAGACATGTCCATTCCTCCCTCGTAGAATCGCGTGAAGAATAAAGCCTTGAAGTCTTCGAAGGAAGCAATGCAGTTGTCCGCCAGGTTACGGTACCACTGGTAAGCCACTCCAGAGAGACAGCCCTTGAACACCCGGGTGAGGAGGACGTCATTCCCTTGTAGCAACACCGTCATCATACTGAAATAGTTCATGTACTGACTTGGCAATATTTTTCCCTCGAACATAGCCATAGTCTGGGGTTTGTATCTCGGAGGAAAAGGGACCTCTTCCCAGATAGCCGGGTAAGGATAGTTGATTCCCAATTTCTTGAGCTGCTCTTTGTGCTTCAAGGCATCGAATTGGGCTTTCAACTCCCGTACTGCTTGCATCGAATTTTCAGCCGGTAGCGAGACCACGGATTGGTGCGGAGTCGGTTGTATCGCGACTCCCGCAGGAGGCAATACATTCTCCGAGTGAGGAAGTGGAGGACCAGCTGACTCTTGATCTAGAGAAGGTTCTTGGACCATGTTGGATGGTGGCAAGTCCACCCCCACACGTATCTGTGCTGGCGGGACTGATGTTTGAGCCATAGCGGCCGCCTGTTGAGTTAGCATCATCTGGTACATGTTCTCCATCATGGATTGCATTTGTTTCAGAGACGTCTCCAGTGTAGTGATGCGATGTTCCTCGCTCCCTGACGGCGAAGCTTCCTCGTGTTCATCTCCAATGGCGTATACTCCCATTTCCCTGGGCGTCGTTGAAGGATGTGTATAGGTTGCTGCAGAAGTTGACTTTATACTCTCAGTATTCGATTCGGGAGACTAGCGACCCCCAGCGTCGGAATCAGAGGAGTACGAGGTCAGTTGTTGTGACCTCGAACGAGTGTTCTGGAACACCCCATCTTCAGTGTCTCTGAGGAGCATGTTGAATCTCCTTCGGCTCGGAGTTCTAGAGGACGGACGTCTTGAGCCAGAGTTTCCTCCAGGTATATGTGAAGCCATGTTCACAGATGCATGCGTGGGCTCTTCTTCTAGGAAAGATGGAGAGTAGCTCAGCCGGTCAAAAATTGGCCATTTTGCTTTAGAACAGCAGCAATTAATTACAATCCTGTGACCATCACAACAATGCTCGCTAGGAGGCATAACAGCCATGCTGGAAGATTCCCTCTCCTTGTGTTTCTGGATTAGATACTTGCGCAGGTCAGGAGAAGTTACAGAAGAAGGCAAAGAAGACTGCTCGTTCCTTCGGTTCGTCGTGGTAGGTATGCGGATGATGGGGACCATAGTCTTCCTTGTGCCACCCGCATACAAAAGATTGGCCATCTGGGTGGCGGATAATCTTCGAGGAGCGTGTCTTTCCGTTAATCGAGCCTTCTGTATGCTTAGGGACTTCACCTGGCATAACTCGAAGCTTTGCTCTGGTTGGCATAAGGCTGAGGATGTCCTCAGGCGGCCATCAGCTTCTCGCGTAATTTGGAGGGCGGGTAGATTGTTCTCTTGCTGGCGTAAATGCTGATAAGTTAAGTAGCTTGCCGCTTGCTTTCCCTTGCGGAGATCACAGGGGTCATCTGGTTCATCGTAGAGGTCAGATATTGTCTTACGTGCGGAGCATGCTTTGTACTTCCGATTTGGTGCTGAGGCATCATCAGAAGCTTTTTCTATTCTGCCACGGACGGGAGACTGGTTTCTACGCGTAGAGCGCAGTGGGTACCTCTGGGTTAGCGCTGAGGCTTTGCCCGAAGTTTCGTCTGTACTGCACGTAGCGGGAGACTAGTTTCTACGCGTAGAGCGCAGTGGATACTTCTGGGTTAGCGTTGAGGCTTTGCCCGAAGTTTCGTCTGTACCGCGAGTAGCGGAAGACTGGTTTCTACGCGTAGAGCGCAGTGGATACTTCTGGGTTAGCGCTAAGGCTTTGCCCAAAGTTTTATCTGTACCGCGCGTAGCGGGAGACTAAATTTTACGTGCAGGGCACGGTAGATACTTCTGGGTTAGCGCTGAGGCTTTGCCCAAAGTTTCGTCTGTACCGCGCATAGCGGGAGACTGAATTTTACGTGCAGGGCACGGAGGGAGCAATGCTACAACCTCATTGGTCGGAGAGATCGGAGAGGTCGGAGAGATTGGAGAGTCCACAGGAATGGTAGAGGATGTCTTGGGCATCCAGACCTTGCGCAGCTTCCTGTTATTTTGTACAGAGAGAGAGTGAGAGCTACCCCCCGTCCGAAGCATGTCTTCGTAGGCAGACTGGTCGAACTGGATGACCAGTGTCTTCTTCACGGATCCCACGGATACCGTATCGTGTTGAGCAATCGCTTCCTCATCAGAAGAGAAAGATGTCCCCAGTAGAGTCGCCATCTTGTTTGTGGTATTAAACAAAAGAACGAAATGTATATGATACGAGGTTTGCACGAAACCCGCCTTCTTTGGTTTACAAACAAACTTGTACAATTTGATCCTATACGAGGATGTGGGAGTATAATTTATTTAATCTGGGTAGATGATTGCTATAGGTGTCTGATCTGCAGTCGATCACTTTAGCCCTTGGACTATACGATGGTAAAGAAGTGTCGTAGAAGACGGAAAGCAGCTTCGGAGGTTGCGAAAGAGGATGGATGCACGATGCCAATATCGTCGATCGCTACCCTTTGCTTGAGCTCTGGATGCTTCTCTCTCTCCCTCTCTTAAAGACTCTTCGACCTCTCCTCAATCTCCAATGTTTCGACCCATGGTTCGATCTCTTTGGTGGTTCGACCTTGTTTGATCTTCTTTCAAAGCTTCGGCCTTGTTTGATTTTTAAAGTCTCGACCTGTTCCTCTGTTGATAGAGGTCTCTATTTATAGAGTTTTGGTGACAGTGACCACTCAATCTGTGTGGAAACCGAGTAGTGGAAAGTACAGCACCCTTTTACACAACGGTTAAAATTACCAAAGCCTGCGTATAGATGACCTTTTGAATGAGCGTGTGACGCGGGTCCAACTAAGGGACAAAACGCGTATAATCGCTATGAAGATCACGGCGTAGAAGCCACGTAGGTAGGTATCCCTCGTGTAGAAGAGGTTGGCGTAGAAGCCAATGTCTGTCACCATGGCGTAGAAGCCAAGTAGGCATAGAAGCCGAGTAGGCGTAGAAGCCTGATGGCATAGAAGCCGAATAAGCACAGAAGGCCGAATAAGCATAGAAGTCGAACGAGCATAGAAGCTGACGAGGTGTAGAAGCCGAGCGGGCACAGAAGCTGAATGGGCGTAGAAGCCGCTGTGTAACGTGCCAGAGTGGTCGTAGAGGCCGAGCAGTCACAAAAGCTGAATGGGCGTAGAAGCCAAGGTGATGTGGACGTCTTTAGCCGAAATCATGGCTCTTGGAGATATAATCAAATATCTCTTATTAAATGCCGAGATCCGCCATCATCATTAATTGCAGAGACGTGTTCTGAAGGCCTGCCACCGTTCTGAGCATTAAGTGCAGAGGCGTGCCTCGAGCCCTGTTCAAAGAGCAGCTTTTGACGTGGCAGTCTGTTTGTCTTCCGCGGAGCGTAAACAGTTTACGTCTGCCTGTGTAAAACAAGGCAACATATCCCCTTGTACGCGTAAAAGCAGTCTCCACTGAGGAGATGTTAGTAAACGACGGTTCGGTGATATTTAATCAAATCCTCTGCATTAAATGCAGAAATCCGCCATCATACTGTGGGGTGCGTCCCGAGTGGTCTGCCATCTTTCCAGCCGTCGTCTGGGTAGCCGTGCAGCACTTTTTATCAGGAGTCAGATGTCAGGTTCACTGCGTGACTTGACAGGTTCATTCCGGGGAAGACGAAGCGTTCCTCCTACGCTTTAACGCTGGTTTGAAAGCAGATGAGTTTTACGCCATGGAGGCGATGAAGTACCCCGTCTACACTGAAGCGGCCTGGACGTACTGCATTTACGCGGATGGTCCCATCATATTTTACGCCGTGCTCAGCGAAAAAGCTCCGTTGTACTCTTGATGGCCTTGAGGTCCCCTGCTTTACGCTGCCCTGCATCACCATGTTGCGTAGAGCTATCCAGCGTATTTTTCATGCTTCTACAGGCGCGGGGGAGGGGGTGGTCAGGCTCAATGGAGAGGATTAGTCCTAACCATATACTCCCAACTGTGAGACTAGCTTTCGGTGACCCACATGCATTACTTCCCGCGATGGTCTGCTGCATCCACAACAGTTTTTGGCATTTTGCCTTAAAGGTGAAGCAACACAAAGGTATTAGAGAATTCAACAGGGTAGAGTTACCCTATCACTATCTTATGGGTTGGCATTAATTGCACCATCGGTCCTTGATGTGCCCCAGAACACAGGAAGGGATGCTGGAAGAAGATGGCTTTATCCACCTCTATAGAGGGATGCAATGACAAGGTGAGGATGTGCCCCTGTAGAAAGTTGATTGTCCATGTAAACGGTTGGACATTCTTCATAACTATTCCCGAGTTCATTGAGGATGAAACGCTAATCATCGGGATCGCAAGGATGTGGATCGTCCATTGTCGGTAAAACTTTACCGTTGGCTCCTTGCTTTTTGTCCCACTCATTTGGTGTATCAAAATCGGGTTGACGTTTATTTTGAGCCCTATCTTCCAAACCGGTTTGCCCATCAATTTGGTTATAGTCAAATCCAGCTGGATAATCATAGTGCTTCCATTGGATATTGTGGCGGTCTTCTTGATAGGGCTCAGCATGGATCTATTATGTCACCGTTGGTTCACATGCTAAGTTTCGTGCTGCCTGTTGTCAGTGCTCAGTCGCACATACTATTTTTTGCAGGGAGTTTCTATTCACGGGCAATGCTCCACCAGCGGATTATGTGCCTGAGAATATTTACCTTACGGGTACGATATTTGTGCCTTCCTCGACCAAGGGTCGACGAGCGCCCAAGAAAGGATAAAGTTTTGCCCAGCCATTTCTAGCCGAATCGGACCCGACGCCTGAGGAGGTGACTCCTTCTGATGACCCTTTTGCTCCCAAGCGCAAGGCCACTGTGGTTTAACATCCTCGCCACTCTAAGAAGGCACGAGTTGAATCTATTCCCGGGTCAGAACCTGTAAAAGAACCTGGTCCATCTACGGAGGATATTGTAAGAGAGGAGGTAGGACCCCTTGCACAGGTGATTTCTGAATCAGACTCCTCTTTAAAGGATATGGCAGTATCTGTAGAACCTCTTAAATAGATTCTTACGTCTTCTCTCTATGAAAGGTTTTCTTCTGGTTTGTTTAAAACATTCTAGATACTAGGAAGAACGGGTCGTCCTCGATGGTCTACGACCGCGATGATCTCCTATGCAGAGGCAAACGAAGAGATGTCGTCTCTTGATTCGAGGCCGCCACTGGAGAGCCTATACCTGAGGGTTCGGGTGAACATGCCTTAGAGGGGCCGCTGATGGAACCGGCTACTCCAAACATCTCGGAGATGACTAAGATACCGTAGGGATGGCTTTGACTATACTGAACGAGCCATAAGTTCCATTATCTTCTCCGGGTATATTGCTTCCCACTTTCTTTGGGAATGAGATTTTTTTGCTTTAGTTCTCTATCCTCTATGTGAGGTTGATCACGGGTTATTTTGGTCCTGTAGGCTCTACCTCTCTTTTGAAGACGATAAGCATGGCTGCCGAGGAAGGTGTAGAGGAAGAAAAAGATGGAGGACTTGTTCGAAAGAGGCCTGAGTCCCTACCTCGGTCTTCTAGGTATGAAGAACACCTTGTGGGGCCTCCTATGGAGACTATTGTGGAGAAGGCTTCTATTATTGCGGATCCATCTGGTGTGGTGGCTGCCCTTCCATCTTTTATTGTCGGGCGGTGATGTCGGCACATCTTCGAGTGCCGAAGCTGCAGTATTTGATATTGCTGAGATGCCTAGCGTCCAGATGCTTCTTTCGACTAGGAGGGAGCTGGCCGTAGTCAAGGCGTCTTGTCGTTCCATAGCTACAGTTCCGCTTCCCGGACTGTCCAGTGCTGTTATGCCTACTTCTCAGTCGATAGTAGCCACTTTGTTTTGGCTCCTTTAACGCCTTCCACCCTTATCGATGTGGAAGAATCCTCAAAGATTACCATTCAGAGCTTTTACATGCTACTGAAGCAGGGGGTTCAAACCTTCCTAGGGCAAAACAAGTATTTCTCCTAGGCTAAGCACTGTACCAGGGGTCAAGTCGAGATTTTAAGGATTCTTTCTGGCCTTAAGCAGACATCTGACTTATTGTTCAAGAAGTTGGTTGAGGTAGAGCAACGTCAGGATGAATTACAATGGGAACGATAGATTGACATGGCTGCCGTAGTGGACAAGGACTGTGAGCTTCTATTACGTTTTATGGAGCAATTGAGGGATACCTATGCAAAGAACAAGGAAGCCCTGGAGCAAGACCTCAAGAAGCTGACACTCAAGCATAATGCGTTGAACGACCATGGAGCAGCCTACCTTGTTAGATAAGATTGTGTGACCCACACAATGGCTGAAATTAACGAGCAGATTGTACAACTCCAAGCCAAACTTAAGATCTTGGAGGGCGATTTCTATGAGGCTCGTCAAAAAAGGGAGGCTGTTTGCGGACATCTAGTAAGGTAGCCCAGTTTTCTGCTGCCCTGGAGGATACTTTGAAGAAACTGGAGGACATGCACCAGGCCTACGCCCATCTAGAGGATCCTGTGGCTGTAGCTCAAGAAGTTGAACACCGGGTTAGAGTGAGGATTGATGCTACCATTTCCTGACTCCGAGGGAGAATAGAGGAATTATGTACTGATGCATAGCATCCTGTAGTCTTTGTCCTTCATGTAGTTTTTTTTTCTTTTTTTGCTTAGGGCATCAGTAGACCGTCATGTAGTTTGCTTTTTATTTCCTTTATGCAAAATAAATAAAAGTTTTTTTTTCTTTTTGTTGCAACTATTTGTCAACCTTGGATATTATACTAGAGGTAATATGAACGTAGTATGACACTATAGTTATTAAGGACATCTACTAGGGGATTCTTGGTGGACCTTATTATTTGTGGTGCAGTTGAGTACAAATAATAATTTCAAAATGGAACTTTATCAGAGGTTATATGGAAGTGATAGATTTTGTGGCCTTATCACCGTTGGCATACTTAGGGTAAAGTACGAATGATAAGTTGGGATGACGACCGATATCAGAGTTATTTTGGACGTGATGTCACCACTCGTACCCGGTATAAGGGCACTAGTACATGGGTAAATCTAGCCTATGCCACAACATCAGTGATAGAATGTTGTATAGGTCAATAATAATATCTATCTATCTCACATAATCACATATCATAACTTGTCAATGATATCTCAACTATAAAAGGATGACATTACGATAATGATATAATGCTAATCAATACTCAATCATAATAAAACTAGAGGAAGATAATTTCACAATAAAAAATAGAAAATAGATAACTCCAAGTCACAACTAAAATACTACAACCATCTATAAACACCATCAAGAGTCTAAACAACATCGATAAGTAAAGTATCAATAATACATCCCAAAGTCTAAGTAAAGCCGAAAACTAATCTGGTATCAAAATACTAGGTAGAGATACTAAGATAGCTAGTGTCAGCGACAAGACCTCTCGGTAATCATGGCACCCTCACTTTTTCAGCTAGGGGTAGTTTGGTAATTTGTCATGGATAAATAAATTTTTAGGAATAAATATTAATATTAGTGTGTTATAGTATTTATTTGATGATTATATTAATTATTTAATTATTAGTGAGCTATAACTTATATGTGACTTGTATTAATTATTTTGTTAGAGGCTAGTCCAATAATTAGACTTGTCATGACAACTAGTGAGCCTAACTTGGACCAAGCCCAATAGACCCTTTTCCACTAATTAATTAGAGAGCATTAGCTTAATTTGTATTAGTTAGAAGCCTTCCTAATTTAACCCTTCCTAATTAGAACCTACATGAAACTAGTAGGGGCAAGTTAGACTATTGCTAGTTGCTTGGAGAAGAGGAGAAGGGGGCTGACCACTATTAGAGCCTCTCATTCTCTCTCTCTCTCTCCTACTCATTTGCATTCTATTTGATCTAAAACTCTAGATCCCCAAATTTATTACTTTCCCTCCATTAATTTCCCTCTCAATTCCTTCATATTCTCTCTTATTTTTATTTCTCAAGGAGTTTTGAAGCTTGGAGAAGTAAGAAGCACAAGGAGGAGGAGTATTGGTGAAGAGATCATGTTCGAAATATATTTTTATTGGGAATCTATCCCCCAATTAGTAATTCTTGTTTTTTCTTTCATTGTCACTTCTTAATCATGTATTTGACCCCTAAGAATTATCCCATGGCATATGACTACCTATAGGAACAAATTCTAGGCTAATTGGTTATGTATTATGAGTTCTTTGTGGAGATTTGTGTGCATGTTTGAGGAATTATGAGATTTATACATCAAGTGTGTATTATGAGACCAATTAGATCTAATTAGACTTAGATCGGGATTATGAGACTAGGTATGTGTCCACAAATGGATATGTGTAGGTCGTATCATGGTATTTTGTGATACGGTGCGACACGGAGCCCAATTTTGGGTGTTTTGTATAATTACTCCTTAATTCTAGTTATAGCAAGTTAGTTGAGTTGATTTATAATGTATTATATATATATATATATACATATATATATATATATATATATATATATATATATATATATATATATATATATATATATATATATATATATATATATGTGAATGATTATTATGGAGAACTTGGGATTTTGGCCCCTCAATTTGATGTGTATCCTAGTTTCCTAAGTTTTACTCCTTATGTGTTTGTTTAAATGCCTTTACTTACCTATGAATATAAGTATTGATATATATATATATATATATATATATATATATATATATATATATATATATATATATATATATATATACATGTTAGTGAATATATATAGATATAATATATGTAGTTATATGTGCTCTCTTGTGTATATATGGGGAAATAGTAACTTGGGGGCTTAGGGTGCATTTGCTTCCGCAGCTACTTAGGATAGGTTGACAGTGTTTGCAGGGACTGTGGCATTATTCATTGTGTTCTTTGTGAGTGTGTGATAGTTCAGTTGTGTGTGTTGGTAATACCGATAATTTGCAACAGGGTGTATAATACTATGTATCAGTCATGAGAAAGGGGGATGAGTATCAGTTGGAGCTATGGGAGAAAAGACTACACTGCAGTAGTTCTAGTGATGTTTGTGCACTTGCACTGAACTGCAAGTGCAAGCTTGCAAGGTGAGGGATCAGGTTAGTTTGGTTTGTAGCAGTGGGATAGAGGGAGAGGGAAGTGAAGTATTAAGCACTGTTTGTAGACTGCATATAGCAGTGGAGGAGTATTGGTAAAGGATGAATATGTTGCTGATACTTAGTATAAGTGATGTCATGGGTTGGAGGCACTCGAGCTTGGGCAGTGAGGAGTATGAGGGTGTGTTTTAGGTATCCACTGAAATGTATACCTAAGTTAAAGATAGAGGATATATGAGATCGAGGTACCAACATCTGATGAACAACAAGGAAATAGGCTCTGTCACAGTAAAATGTTGCAGCTGTATGGTATACTTTGTTGTATCAGGATTATGGTGTATCAAACTGGTAAGGGGGGCAGGAAGTTATGAGACAACTGTAACAACATTTCAGAGAGAGGGAAAACTCGGGTAAGTGACTTCTTTTAGTTATTTGTGAGCCTGGGTGGTTTGGTTAGGATGAGCTTGCTGTGTTGGCATATTGTATTCACAGCAAATAAGAGTATTAGTGCTCGGGCACATAGAAACCCAGGAACAACAAGTAATATTAGGAGTTTAGGAATGGATGAGGTATCAGTGTGCTGTTAAAATCATGAATAACAAGGTAAGGATGAGCAGTTAGCATAGACGCTCGGGTTCTAAAGGGGGAGTGTCCAAGTTTAACAACAACACTGTGACACTATGTCTCCGGATTGCAGGCATTAAGGAGTTTGGATTAGGATTAGTAGTAACAACAGTTGCTGTTTAGGGATTGGGACAAGGTCTCAACCTGGGTTTGGAAATAACTAATGGAGCAACAAAGAAGTAGAGTGGGGGTATGATGTGGTATCAGTATCAATTAGTAGAGGTATGTCTGTTACCAAGGTTTGTGAGAGTACTATTATGCTAATCAGTTCACTGATGAGTACATCAGTTTACTGATATGTGTATCAGTTACTGATACATGGATATGTGGCTTTAAATGCTTCATTTAAACATCAGTATATAAGGGAATAGGTTATATAGTATCTGTGATTATTGGCTATAGGTATTGAAGTTTTGTTTATTAGCTCATATTAACTTGTTAGTGACCTATATAGACTAAAACCTTACTGTGGAGCTAGTTTAGCTAGGACAACCTAGTATTGACCTAGAAATACATTGTTGTGCATCCTTTATCTATTTATTATTTATTATACCAATTAACTTGATATTCATCTATAGGGTTTTGTGACACCAGCTTGGACATAGAGAGACACACTTTACTCAGGACCAGAGGCGATTACATCTCTCTGATAGTTTTATTTTTATGATAGTATATATATCGCATGTTCTAGAACTGTGTACTTGATTCTGACACAGTGGTTACATGAACTAGTACTATATAGATTCTGTCAGGAGATGTTATCCCTTACCGTATTCAGCGGGTACTCCTTCACATGTATTTCATCATGTATATCGGTTATTGATTTTATGTACTTCATATTCATACACTGCTCGTGTTCAGTATGCTTATATTCATATTCGTAACGTGTCATGATTGGATGAATAAGTATTGGTTAGGAATAGGGGAATAGGAGTTGGTTATATGATCAAGCCAAAGTGTATTCGTGTACATGTCGATTATATATCACACGTGTAATCAAGTTACCATATTTTATTTGTGTTCAAACTAAATCGATCACATAATAAACTTGTATTCCATGGCACATTAGCTAGTTTTATCTATTTTTCTTTTATTGCAGTTATTCTATTGCCTGTTCTTTATTCCAATATATTACCTATTCACTCTAGTTTATTATATTCTGATATTTAGTTATCTTGTATTATTTTTTATTATCTGTTATATATGCTTGATTATGTATTTGGAACTGCTTTCAGAGGTATGTACTTCGCTCCAATCCTGATTGGATATATTTTTCAAATGATTGGCATGTGGACCAGTATCCCACCTACTACGGGCTGCAGAACGGTGTACCATTAGAGGATACTCCTTTAGAGCAGGAGGATCTAGTACCAAAGGCTGAGGAGACTTAGACTTATTTTTTAGACTTGTATTAGACTTTATTGAGGTTTGGCATGCATATATATATTATTTTGGACTTGTGGATGTATTGTGACTCTTATTTCGTTATTCCATCTCGTGCTTTATCTTCCTTAGTTTGACATTGTGATTGATTATAGTTTACCATTATCTTATACCATATTGTTCCTCTGCTTGGAGTTGGGATAACATTGATAGGTACCTTATACACATGGTGTAAGATGTTAGATTGTATGTTTGACCCAGACATCGTTCTATCGTCGGTGCTGTGGCGTAGGCTGGGTGTTGCTCACTACTCGTGCTCATATTTCGGGTGTAGGTCAAGACAAATCAATCCTGAACTATAGGGTCCATGGCTGCCACTGCTACCTCCTATAGTCCGTAGTGAGTTGGACACAAGTCCTCCAAATAATTGTCTAAAAAATATATCCAGTCAGGAGGGAGCAAGTACAGCCCAAACAGCAGTTCCAATACATGGTAGAAACTATAATATTGTAAATAGTAATAACTGTATAAAAAATAAGTGGACAAAAATAATGTACAATTGACAATAATGTGGAACAATACTGGAAGACTGAACTAGACTGGCTATATTTTTGGAGTACTACTTTCAGTATGTGATCAATCATCCATGCTACTATACGATGTCCACGATAGTGCTAAATTATATCGGTAAAGTATGATCATCTATCGTATAATCTCTACGATGGTACAACTCAATCACATACGTGATTAGCTATCAAACAATGTCTACGATGGTACTGCTCATTCACATACGTGATTAGCTGTTAAACAATGTCTATAATGTTAAAATGGTTGATCATATATCTACTTAGAACTTTCCCTCCCCAACTAGTACAATGGATCAAACTCACGACACATCATAATGCAAGATCTATAACACGAGCACGATGATCACGGTCTTTATAATCAATGAGATATACAAGGTAATCACGATAGAGTAATATCTCATGACGATGATCCACTATATACCAATCTGTGTAACCATCATGTCAGAAATCAAGTAAGATATCACTAAATACATGTATTATAATAACTATCAAGTAAGAAAACTGTCAGAGAATGTACTCACCTGTGGCCAAAAGCAATGAATGTCAAATTAAGTCCGAAGTGGTGTCACACTGACCTATATAGGAAATTCTTTGTCATTTGGGTATAATAAAGTTATAAACATGTTAAAATATGCTAGGATATGATTTCTAGGTTATTTCTAGGTTATACTAATCAAACTAGGCCATACCTTGATTTTAGGTCCATCTAGTTTCTAGGTTGATTACAAGTCTAAACTAGTTAACACTAGATTTTGATTAGGTTTTTAGGTCCATATCTAGAAAGTGTTAGCTATACTACTAATATATATATATATATATATATATATATATATATATATATATATATATATATATATATATATATATTTGCCAGTATTATTTAGTTTTTACTATTACCTTAGACTATAACTTATTATTTTAGTTGCATCTCAACCTTGTCAAGGTATCACACCAATACATTATAGCTCTTACTTAACCTATCTCACCACTTCAACTAATATTAACACTAATACCATGGTGTACCAATACACCTACTCACTACCTACAAGATACCTTTGCCATTTACCTTGGCTAGGGACCCAACCATATACCCTAACTTTATATGACAATTATCTATATAATATTTATGTACATAGATATATAAATAACTACTAACACCAATACCCTCGTTGATACCCACAACCCAACTAATATCCAGTCCCCACACAATATTTTACCTATTGGTGTGATCGATACATCACTCAACAATACTTCAACAACCCATATGAAAATAGTTGTTTCCTCCTCAAATATAGCCTGCACAAATCAACCAATACTGTACACAACATTCTATCATACCCCCAACCATCTGCACTTATACTATCATTCTTTCTCCCTATCAATGATATACACACAGACATATATTCATAGGCACAAAACCTTACATGTATACACAGACAAACCCTCAATATAATACATCCAACATAACTATATGATAACTCATAATCCTCACTCAAACTACACTCTCTCATACCACACCCACTTCACAGTCAATTGCCATAACTGAACTCCAACCCCCAAATCTGAAGTTATCACTACCCGAGCCACACATATACCCAGGTTCACCTCCCAGGCCCAACATATACCCACACCCAGCACACTACCTTACATTACTTTATAAATGCACTCTCACTAAGATACCCTAGTGCTTATCATCAACCATATATATATATATATATATATATATATATATATATATATATATATATATATATATATATATGACACCACTCTAGTGAAGGCTGTGAAACATGATACACATTAGCTTCCCACATTCCAGATTAAATATCCATATTACTGCCTACAATATATATATATATATATATATATATATATATATGACACCACTCTAGTGAAGGCTGTGAAACATGATACACATTAGCTTCCCATATTCCAGATTAAATATCCATATTACTGCCTATAATTATTACAATACACACAGGCCTTACACTCTGGATTGATAGTGGTTACTTCCCCAGCTGTCTACACATCCTAACAAACCTGAACCCCTATCCTATCTGTACAGGTCTATCGTCCTACACTGACTAAATGCCCCTAGCCCGAGCCATACCCTCATATAATATTTGTTCTTCAAAAACTCTCCTTTCCTGAACCAACTAACATCTGAACTCGACCATCTAACTGATGCTACCTATCTGATACTCTATATTAGACCCCATGGTTGCTCACTTCTCCTAATGCTACTGATGTTGAACCTCTAAATTTGGAGTATCACACTGCACACATCTTCCGCCAACTGCCAAGATAACTTGGGTCTTCTGTGGCTTAATTTGGTTGCTCAATTGCACATCAACACAGGCTCAATCCTCTTCTCACTTTTGCAGTTAGCTGCAACTTGCACAGCTTACCTGTAAACCCCCTCAACAAAATTTTAGGTAACTTAGTATGATGAGAAATTTGGTTTAATTTTGAATTTATTAGGATTGAAAATTTGGGTTATAAAGACCAGTTCATTAATTAAAACCCTAGGTGCACCTTTCTGTTGCTTCAATATTTGGAGTGCTACTCTAGCTTTTGTCTTCAAATAAATTTCACACACATGATCTAGACGTGCCAGTCTTCAACCAGACCTTGGTGTCACTCATAATTACTCTCTCTTGTGCTTTAATTTAATCACACAACATTTGTCAAAATTTATCTAAATTCAATCCTAAACTTTGTACCTATGTCCATTTTAATCAAAATTGGAGACCCAACCTCGACCCGTTTCTTATAACCCAAAATATGACAATAATCTATTTCGAGTCTACTACATCCATAATATTTGTGTCACTTCCAATTGAGAGCCCATGTACTTCCATTTTATTTAAGAACACCTATGGCACAATTTTTATCTAATTTGGAGCAACCGACTAAACTAAACCCTAACTAAACCCTCACATCCAATCTTGAGACTCATACAAAACATCCAATACTCTCTCCATCCTACAAAATATCAAACACCCTTTTTCCTAAATCAAATTCATTTTTTTTATTTGTAAATTCTAAAACTCTTAGGGACCCAAATGCAAAAATAATACAAGGTGTCAACCTCCTATTAGTGCAAAATAAAATGGAGAAACCCACTTTTATCATGTTTGGCAGGTCATATCACTCACCCTCTCTCCATTGTATGGTGCTATTTAACCTACATCTAATCCTAGCCCTTCATTAAAACCTCCCCAATCACAACCCCTTATTTTCTCAACTTAAGGACACACACTCATCCCTAGGTAGCTTGCCCAAACCCCAAGGAGAGGTCTCATCAACACTCTCTCTCCTCAATCCCCACCCTCTCTTCTCCACCAGACCAGACCCCTATTCTTCTTCTTCTCCACCTCTCTCACTTGGAAACCCTAAAACTATACACCACCACCACCGCCATCGCCATTCCTCCACACCACCACCTGCAACAACAGTAACTTCACAACCGCTACTGTCATCACCGACCATCTCTACCTCTTTCCTCCCCTTTACGTCTACAACCACCACTGTCACTACTTCTACACCAACACCACTCCACACCTCTGTCACCTCGATTACTCCTTCTATCACCACGACCTCCACCTTCCGCTGCAACAATGTCAGCTTTCTTCCCTTCCTGACTTCACCCCAACACTACTAGCATACCTTCAACACCACCGCACAACCTTCGTCGATGTCGGACCACTGCCATCCTGACACAGCAGCCACGACACCAACACAATGCCACCACCAGCATCAACAATACCACTTTGGTAACTCCTATCTCCTCACTCATTCTTCTTCATCTTTTGTTTAACTTGTGGTTAGGTCTATGTGTGCATAATGTAGCAACTATGAAATGATGTAAGGAAGATAGATATTTTCTTACTGTCAGTAGGTGATTGATGGTTTTAGGAAACAATAGTGTGTGTTTCTTTTTCCATGCTTACAGGAACATCATCGTGTTGTGAGCTAGGTGTGTTGCTGTGTACACATATATGGGAAAGGTCTAGTAAGAAGAGATGTACGTGTGTGCTTAGCTGGATATTGTGTGCTCATAAAAAATATAAGTGCAGGTACACTTAAGAAAGAATATGGTGAGGAATGGGTTAAGTGCATATTGCTTATAGGAGTAGTTGAGGGTATGATGTGGAATCTTGCTAATGCCAACAAGGGCATTCTAAGTGATTTGTTTATGGAGTGTAGGATAGGGGTGTGTTGACTAAACTGGGTGAAATGAATTATACATGAAAGGTTGTGTGCTTTGTTGTGAATTAGATTGGGTTTGATGTCAAGATATTAAAAAGAGGAGAAGGTTTTATTATGATAAGGGATGTTGGCATTTGATTTTTTTTATTTTATTGAATGATACATGGAGGGGAAAAAATTGTGAAGTGCTGGGGATGTCCTTGTGGATAATGCTTATGAGGGTTAGTGGAACTAGTATGACAGTATATATATAAAGTGGTATTTAGATAAGCACATGACAAATATTGCCATATAGGGTCAATTAATAAGAGAATTGTGATACTATGTATGTAGCTTGAGGAAAAATGATCACGGGCATTTTTGGATCAGTATATGAATACATGCACTATTTATCAAATCCTTAAACCTATGTTAGATTATTAAGTTGTATATAGACTAGTAATACATTTATCAAGGATATATTTAATAATAATACTCTACCATAAGTTAAATGTATAGCTAAATTAATTAATTTCTAAATTATTCCTTAGGTTCTTTGGACTTGGACTTGGACGTTGGACCGGAGCCTCATCTTCAACATCCGGACTCAGGCAAATGTACCTTGCTATTCTATATTTATGTTCTAGATACATTCTCTGTTATATTATCTTATACATGTACGATGCCCTTGGACCATAATTGATAGTGTCTGAGGCATATCCGAGTGAAGACGTATGTCATTGTCGTCTAGTATTAATTTTGAGATTGGTCACGATACCCTGAATGTACTTTCCAGTACATCAGTTCCATAGGACACATGACACACATGTCCATCTTGGCAGACTTACATATGTGGGGTTGTCAGTGGGACCGGAACCTGTGTTATTTTAGGAGCTTTGTTGTACATCTTTATGATTTGTCATGACTCGACTGTCTTAGTTATAGGATCTGGCTGAGCGTATTGTGGATATGATCCGCGAGGTCGAATGAGCGGGAAAGACTGTTACTAGACGCTTGGGCTACTACGCACATATTTACTATTTACGCATTTATGATCTACGTACTGAAAGATTTCATGTTTGGAGCTACAAAGTTTCTCTACGCACCGAAGATTCCATGTTTGGAGCTACGAATAGTTATATTTACTTTTAGACAGCCCATATGTCAAACATTGTCTTTAGTTTGTGTCTCACTTAGGTGGTTATCCTAGATTACACCTGGCGTACCATATGGTTTATTTTCTGTTATATTTTGGCATGCTTTTTTCTGTACCATGTTACGTCCCTCTAAGGAACTGGTTCCCTTCCAGGCATAGGCGGGGAGGATTATCCAGAGAAGTACGGACCGGGAGTATATCCAGGAGCAGGACTAGACGGAGAGGACGAGATCCTTTCCGAGGACTTTACCTGATCTCTGGTAGAAATTTTACACTGGGAATCAGTATTATTATCTAGTTAGCTAATATCGGTTCTCGTTATCTTACTACACGTCTCTTCATTCTGTACTTGTATTAGCGGGTTTGTCCCTGCATGACTCTTGACGGTTTTATATTATAATATATTTTTAGACATATTTGTTTTATGTACATTATTAGACTCATTTTCTCTATGTGTTTCATTTCTTATATCGGTGGCTGAGATTAGTTATATTGCTTATGTTTAATTATTTGGTTATATCATTGTACTTTATAGCTTTGGTGTACTCCTACGGGTCCATTAGATTGAGAATCCCATCGGAGAGTACCCGTTGGCCAATGCCACGTGGCTCAGTTCCTCATATTTGGAACTAGGGGGTGACATAATTTTTGTGGTGGCCCATGCAGGTCCGAATTAAATTGCCTTGGTTACCTGACTTTGCCAAGTGAGCCTGCAACTAGGATTAGATATTAGGATCTCATCTACATATTTGGTTACCTTTCTTTAACACCTCTACTTTGGCCTTATTTTCCCAAATTGTATCTTGTTATTTCCAAATCGCTGATCGTAAATATGACTTCTTTTTAGAGTAATGAATCTCCGTAGTGGACTTGTTGCACAGCCAGGCAATGTCTCCCGTGACGTCGGATCGTCTGAGGAGCCGACATTAGGGCAGGTTCTTCTATTGACCCCTGCTCCCCAAGGAAAGTTATTTAGGCAGCCATAGATGCCTTTGGGAAAGCACCAGTTTCTACACCAGGCAGAGCATGAGGGCTAACGGGCCACAGAACAAGAGAAGAAGCAGTTGCCCCCACCACCTCTATTTTCCTTACAGATGCCATACATACCTTTACCACAGGGGCAACCCCGGACGACCTACAGATGTTTCAGATAATCTATGCTATGATGCAGGCCCAGCAGCAGGACCAACAGCAGGCTCAGCAGCAGGCCCAACAATTCCAGGTTGAGTCTTTGAGAGAGAGTATTGTGACGGCTTTGGGATAGGTTCCACCACTAGCTCGCAAGTCGATGATGGGGTCTGTCATAGACTTTTATTGAATGATACCACTTCCATTTATAGCCACGGAGGATCCGACTAAAGTACATGCATGGGTTACCCATATTCAATACCAGTTGGAGACCACCTATCTCCTGAGGCATAGATGGATGACCGTTGTCAGGATGCAGCTTACCGACAATGCTCATCACTGGTGGCTTTTAGAGGAGGAGCATTTAGGGCCCAATCAGGTCACTTGGGAGGAGTTCTTTAGGCTCTTTAAGGAGATGTTTATTCCTTCCACGGCCAGTGCAGAACTTTGGGACAGGTTCCAGAACTTCAGACAAGGTAGTATGACAGTGGAGGAGCACAATACTGAGTTCCTCCGCTTAAGCCATTTTGCCCCGTACTTGATCCTGACTGAGGAAAAGAAGGCCGAGAAGTTATACGAAGCCCTTAGTTTTAAGACACAGAGGTTTATTGGATCTATAGCCCCCACCTCCTACTCCAAGGTTCTATTAACAGCCCGACGCCAGGATCGCATCAACAAGATGGAGGCCAGTCTGAAGTGCTCCTATGCATCATCGGCATCAGTACGATCACCGCAGGGAGGACCTACGAAGCATCCTTTAGCACCATAGTAGCAGAGAGCAGAACCTTTTGGCACCCTTATATTTTTATTTAAGGGTAGTTTGGTAATTGACATGGATATTTTAATTTTTAGGATGTATTGTATTTAAATATTGTGCATGTGTGATTAAATAATTATTGTATTATTATTAATTATTAGTTGTAGATATATTTTGGACTTCTGTAGTAGACTTAACCCATTTATTAGTTGCATGAACCCAATATTTTAGATGAGTTTAGATTTAGCCCATGAATTAGGCCTATGGATTATGAGGTTGGATTAATTAGTGAAACCATTAGACTAGAACCTTCCCTCCTTAATTAATTTCTTCATAAAAGGCCCCAAGGGATATTTTGGTCATTTTATATTGCTTGGGAGAGAGTTTATGACCATCCATTAGAGGAGGAGAGAGAGTGTCTCTTATTTTATTTTATTTTATTCCAAATAGATCTAGATTTTTCCCTTTCAAAATTCTTTCATTCCCTCACCATTCCTTACCAAATTTTTACCCAAATTTATTCCCAATTCTTTATTTGAGGCAACTACTACAAAGATCTACAAGAAGAAAATAAGGATCTAGAAAGTGGAGGCCAAGATCTAGGAGGAGCTACTTTCAATTTAGGAATCTTTTCATTGAGAATCCATCTCCCAATAGGTATATTTTAGTTTTTTTCTCTTCTAATAGGTTCTAAATCTGAGATATAACCATAAAAAACCAACCAACATGCATAGGCTAATCATAAAAATTAGTTTTTGGTTCATCGGAGACCTACGGTAGAAGTTATGTGCATTTTGGTATCAATTTTATGGGAATTCCGAGATTGGCACATGTGGTGTTTATTATTTGGTCAAATAGATCAATATGACACATGATTGCTTGTTTGTGACTAGTGCCATAGGTACAATGAGATACGTGTCGGCCGTATCTCATTAATTTGACAAAACAGGTTGATTTTGGGGGGTTTTCTCTGATACGGGGCCTCGTGCATATCATATCATGATACAGACACGTAGTTAATCTAATTACTATATGTATTATTCATATTTAGTGTATTAGACTTGCTTGTGTCCTTTGGGATATGTTTGGTTGTGTGGTAGAGCTGTGTCGCAAGCATATCATAGAATAAGTGTGATACGAGTGCGGTGCACTGCACGTGTTTGCTTTATTGCCTCTTTTCTAGGTGTTTATATATGCATATGAGTTTATGTATATATATAAGAGTGTATATATATGCATATGGAGATTGATATATATATATATATATATATATATATATATATATATATATATATATATATATATATATATATATATATATATATATATATATGTTTTGTGTTCTATATGTATATGTGTGAGTATATATATATATATATATATATATATATATATATATATATATATATATATATATATATATATATAAATAGATGAGGGGTTTGATGTATATATAGATTGAGATACTTGTAGATGTATATATATATATATACTTATGTAGATTGATATATGCATAATTAGGTATAGGAGTATATATATGTATATAATCATTGGAGTGTGTGTGAGTTGATTTATATGCATATGTAAAGTTATATACATAGAGGTATTTGTATATATGTATGTGTAATTGGTTATATGTGTTGACTGAGTGAGCAATTTTGTGAGGGAGAGTAGTGGCAGTTACGACTCAGTTTCATCGAGCAATAGGATGTGCAGCTCTTGCACAGTCCCAACAAGAGGGTCGGGCATTGGCAGCAAGTCAAGGATACATCAGCAAGTAACCTCAACTCAAAATATACAATATTCTAATAAGAGGAGCATCATTTTAGTGAGACTATGCACCTCATGCACAATGACATTCAGTCAAGCACAGCAATTTCATATCAAGTATCAGTATCTGTTTAGCAAGGGGGCTCAGGCTGAGGAGCAAGGCAGTGTGCACCTCAAAGCACAGTGCTCGTACAACTCGACTGAAGGGGGATGCAGAGAGCAGCAGTATCAACTGAAGGGGGCTCAGGTAAGCTTTGAGCAGTTGCAACTGCACAGTAGATGCAGTGTGCATCAGTGAATAATCGAAGGAGAGCAACAACCGATAACATTTATCAGTGTTGCAATCCTGCAGCAGCTAACTGAAGCCAAGCAGTGTGCAGAAATGCACAACACAAGGAGGCATAGCAGTGAGCTCGGGTCACTGAGGAGAGCAGTATATGCAGTTGCAGTTGCCTCGAGGCTGAGGGACACTGCAACAGCTATATGCAGTTTAGTAGTAGCCATCAGTGTGCTCAGGATTCTGCAGCAACTCTGAGCACAGCAAGGGCACTGGAAGTAGCAGTCATTGAAGGGTAGAGCCATCAACACTGAGCACAGCAACAGGGTCTAACTGAGAGCACTGAACAGGCATTCTGCAGCAACCTGCTGACTTAAGTAGCCTGCAGCAAAGTGAGGCAGTAGCAGCTCTAGCAGGGTGCTCTACAGTGTGCAGTAAGTGCACAAGATTGCTCGAGCACACTGCTCAGTGAAATAGTGGAACACAGCTCAGGCAGGAAATCCCTGAGGTATCAATGCACAGCAAGGGACCCAGTATCAGCAACTGTATATCAGGAGGTATCAAGCTAGGTAGCTACATTCTGGTATCAGTTAGCTACTAGTTTGTTAGTTGGCTTTGGGGTATATGAGGTATTGGTTGGCAGGATGTTTCAGTATAGTTTTAGTCAGTTTCAGTGAGTAATTAGTTGTATTGATTAATGGTTAGTATTATATGAATAGTTAGTTAGTTGGTATCATTGGGTTAGATGGTTAGTCTTGAGCATTAGTTATAGTTAGCATATAATAGTTTAGTTAGTATCTAGGTATTATATTATATTGTAGTACTTAATATATAGTTAACTATAGATTTATGTATATATGTAGTATGGTAATGTATGTTAATAGTTAGCTATATTAGCTATATGTAGATATGTAGGTAGTATATTATGGATAGTTCTATAACTATTTTGATATCTATTTAAGTATATGGTATATGTTTAGCATATAGTGTATTAGGGGCTATATGGGTATTATCTATGTAGAGGATTTGGATTACCTTGGGATACCAAGGTATTGGGTCGATACCCAAGGTATTGAGTTTGGGTATCGAGATAGTTGTGATACGCATTGGTGTAAGGCCAAAGTATCATATTTTATTTGTATTGTTATAATATTAAATATATACACTTGTATATATATCTAAAATACTATTTTCACATAATTAAACTTATGTATCTTAGGATACAACTTTTTGAGTGCCTTTTAGTATCATAGATTAGTTTGTATAGCATAGTTTCATAGCGTATTGACTTAGTGATCTAGTGTTAGACTCTTACAACCTAAAATTAGACGGGTTGACTTAGAAATGGCTTTGTTACCTAGAATTGCATTAACTTAATTTATTTCCATTCCAGAATCTTGTATTGATACAACATATCATATATAGGTTGTGTGATACCAACTTGGGCAGCAAGAGACACACCTTGCTCAGGACTTCAGGCGCGTACATTTCTCCTATAGTTTTTAATTTATAATATTATATATATGCATATTCTAGAATTGTATACTTGATTCCGACACAGTGATCTCATGGACTGGTACTACATAGATCCCGTCAGGAGATGTTATCCCCTACCGTGTTCAGTGGGTACTCGTGTACATGTATCTCATCGTGTATATTGGGTATTGGTTTTATTTAGTGTTCACACACTGCTCGTGTTTAGTGTGCTTATTCATGTATATCCACTGCTCTTATTTAGTGACTATTATATTCGTGTACACCCACTGCTCTTGTTCAGTAGCGTATCATGATTGGATCCATCGATATTAGTTGAGGGTGGGAGAGTAGGAGTTGATTATGTGATCAAAGTCCCATTGTTACATCGTGTATATTCTAGTTACATACCTCACTTGTAATCGTCTTACCTGATCATGTTCACCCAAATCGATCACATAATGAACTTATATTTTGAGACACATTAGTTTAGATTGAAGTAACTTCATCATGTTGTAGATATTCATATTGTTGATCTATATTCTCGTACATTACCTGTATATCTTGTTCATTCATTCATATATTAGTGATCTTGTATTTTACTTCTATTATATGTTTATATGCTCGATTATATTATTGAAACTGCTTTCAGAGGTATATACTTTGCTCTAATCTTGACTGAATATATTTTTCCAGATGATTGGCTTATAGAGCAGTATCCCACATTCTATGGACCACGGGATGGTGTATCTTTAGAGGATCCTTTGGTAGACCAGGAGGACTTTGTTGTAGAGCCAAGGACGTCTAGTTTATTTGGGTTGGACTTGTATTAGATTCTATTGTTGAGATTCATTGGCATGCATATTATTTTAGATTGTGTATTATATCTTATTCTTTCCTTCACTATTTCCATTCGTGCTTATTTTTTCTTAGTTGCTTTATGATTGAGTTTAGTTATATTGTGAGATACCATATTGCTCCTCTATTTGGAGTTAAGATGATTAACATGTACCATATTATATTGTTGAGATGTTAGATGGTTAGAAATAACCCAGACAGCATTTTACTACCGATTCTATGGCGTAGACTGGACGTACCCACATACTCGTGTTCTAATATCCGGGTGCGAGTCATGACACCTTTGCGGGGATATGAGGTTCTCACTTTCCATTATTACGGTAAGAAGGGGCACCTGGTGAGGGATTATCGATGGAGGCTGGGCTTATATTTGAGTTATGGATCTGAGCAACACACATTTCGGGACTGTCTATAGTAGCAGATT
Source organism: Iris macrosiphon (assembly GCA_036927795.1). Classification (NCBI taxonomy): domain Eukaryota; kingdom Viridiplantae; phylum Streptophyta; class Magnoliopsida; order Asparagales; family Iridaceae; genus Iris; species Iris macrosiphon. The sequence continues at coordinate 102,334,107 of JAYESA010000018.1, read as the reverse complement.
CTGGTACCGATGGTTCATCGACATGCGTTACCAGTACCGAGGCCCTACTAGCAGCCACCAAGGCCTGTCTACCCAGGACTAAGGGTGCCCTACAGGAGCTAGGGCGATGCGACCACCATCACCAAGAGGAATTTAGGGGAGGCCACCCTTGGCCAATAGGGAGTTTATTTCCAACAGGCCCGACACTAGCCGAGAGCACCAGTATAGGGACATGGCCAGGTCTTTGGGATAAACATTGAAGAGGCAGAGACAACTGGAGAAGTGATCGCAGGTACTATTTTAGTGACTTCATTACCAGCAGTAGCATTATTTGATTTTGGTGCCACACACTCTTTCATAGCTGCTAGTTTCGTGGCCACCCATAGAATAGCAACTGTACCCCTTCCGAAGACTAAGAAAATTCTTACAAAAGGTGGGATAGTACTAGTTAGTGATACTTGTAGATCTTGTTCAGTAGTTATTTGCAGGAGAGAGATACGTGTCTGATTTCTACTCTTCTATATGCCAGACTATGATATTGTCCTAGGCATGGATTTGTTGATCCAATACCATGAGACGCTAGATTGCCAACGTGGATGCATTATCTTAAGACCCCCAGATCACCCTGGGTTTGAGTTTCTTCGAGGAGCCCGAGAGCATGGTGCCCAACCTACCTTTGTAGCACATATTACAGAAGGTGAACCACTGTACCCCCGTATTATACCAGATTTTGAGGATGTATTTTTCGAGGATCTTCCAAGCCTACCACCTGACTGGGAGATAGAGTTTACTATAGAGTTGACCGCAAGAGCCGAGCCAGTTACTTCCCCCATTTATAAAATAGTACCAAAAGAGTTGAAGATCCAAGTAAATGGTCTCTTAGACAAGGGTTTCATCAGGGCTAGTATTTCTCCATAGGAATTAATAATCTTATTTGTACCAAAGAAGGACTGGATGGTACATTTGTGCATCGATTATAGGACGCTAAATGTTGTAACAATAAAAAATAAGTACCCTTTACCGTACATCGATGATTTATTTGATCAGCTAAGTGGTGTATGTGTATTCTCGAAGATCGATCTCAGATCCGGCTATCATCAGATTAAGGTAAGAAAGGAGGATATTCCGAAGATAGCTTTTCAGATGAAGTACGATTACTATGAGTTCCTAGTCAAGCTGTTTGGTTTAACCAATGCGCTAGCTGTGTTTATGATCCTGATGAACAATATTTTCTACCAGTACTTAGATAAGTTTGTGGTGGTATTTACCGACAATATCTTGGTATATTTTAAGAGCCAGGAGGAGCACGAGGAGCATCTCAGGATCAGGTTGTACACACTGAGACAGAAGAGGCTGTATGCCATGATTAGCAAGTGCGAGTTCTGCTTGGATAGAGTACCATTTTTTGGTCATATAATCACTGGAGATAGATTATCAGTTGACCCAGAGAAGATCGTCGCATTGGAGACATGGCCCACCCCTATATCAGTTACAGAGGTTAGGAGTTTTCTCGGACTTGTTGGATATTATCGGAGGTTCGTGGAAAACTTCTTGAGGATCGCTACGCCTATGACGCGGTTGACGCGTAAGGGCGAGGAGTTTATCCGGACTAAGGAGTGTCAAATAGCTTTTGATGAGTTAAAGAAGTGTCTGATGACAGCACCGATCATGATGCTACCATCTAGATTTAGAGGATATGTAGTATACAGCAATTCATCTGAAAGCAGATTAGGATGTGTACTGATACAGCACGATAAGGTGATAGCTTATGCATCGAGACAGCTGAGGGTTCATGAGAAGAATTACCCGACGCATGATCTAGAGCTAGCTGCGGTAATATTTGTATCAAAGCTATGGATGCACTACCTTTATGGAGAGTGGGTTAAGATTTATACAGACCATAAAAGTCTGAAGTATGTGTACACTCAGAAGGAGCTCAACATAAGATAGAGACGTTGATTGGAGCTGATGACAGACTATGATATTGAGTTGTAGTACCACCTTGGCAAGGCGAATGTTGTAGTAGATGCCTTAAAAAGAAAGCCCATGGCATACTTCTTGACCAATCATTGCCAGTTATTAGAGGATCTTCAGGAGCTCGAGATATAGGTCATATTGCCAGGCATGGATGAACAGTTGGCCAGTCTAGAGGTTCAGTCCACATTGGTCGAGAGGATCAAGGCAGCCTTTCTACCAATATGAGATTTTGGAGACTGCACGCTAGGACAGAGGCCAACATACAGATGAGACTCCAGATTCATGAGGATATAATGTTGAGGTATGGAGATCGCCTATACATTATGAGTGGCGAGCTACGCCAGGAGTTGATGACTGAGGCCCATAGTTTGATTTATTCTATTCATCCCGGGGGGAAGAAGATGTACCAAGATTTGAGACAACACTACATGTGGCATAGGATAAAGAGGGAGATTACGAGATTCGTGGTGAGGTGTTTGGTCTCTCAGGAAGTTAAGGTCGAACATCAGAGGATCGCAGGATAATTACTGCTGCTTCCCATTCCTGAGTCGAAGTTGGAGCATATTACCATGGACTTTGTCACAGGATTTCAGAGGATCCCCAGTGGGAATGATGCAGTATGGGTTATCGTGGAGCGAATCACCAAGTCGATACATTTTTTGCCCTTCTGAGTTGGGCAATCTATGAAGATATTGGCTGACATATATATGTGCCAGATTGTGAGACTATATGGAGTGCCTGTCAGCATTCTATCGGATCGTAATTCCTGATTCATGTCGCATTTTTGGTGGAGTATGCAGAAGAGTCTGAAAAATTGCCTTAAGTTCAGCACTTCATATCATCCGCAGGCTGATGGCCAGTCAGAGCGTACGATCCTGATACTTGAGGATATTTTAAGAGCGTGCATGATCGACTTTAGAGGATCTTGGGAGGACCATCTACACTTTATGGAATTATCCTACAACAACAACTACCAAGCAAGCATACATATGGCACCTTTTATGGTACTATATGATAGAAAGTGTAGGTCTCCTATATATTGGAGTGATATAGGAGAGCATCAGATACTCGGTCCAGAGTTGGTGACTCAGACAGTAGAGAAGGTGAAGTAGATTTAGAGCCACATTCGTGCAGCACAAAATAGGCCAAAGCATTGGGCTAATACGAACCGTCGACCTTTGGAATTCAAGTAAGATGATCATATATTTTTGAAGATATCACCTACTCGTGGTACCATCAGATTTGGGGGCAGAGGCAAACTAAGTTCGAGGTACATCGGACCATATCTTGGAGCGAGTTGGCGAATTAGCTTATCGTCTTGCATTGCCTCTATCATTAGAAGGCGTGTATAACGTATTTTATATATCACAGTTCAGAAGGTACGTAGCAGACCCTAGCCACTTGCTCAATCATTAAGAGATTACATTCGGACCCAGTTTATTATATGTGGAGTAGCCAGTGGGGATACTCGATCGCAGTGAGAATATTTTGAGGGTGCAGACTATTCAACTGGTCAGGGTTGCATGAAAGCATCATTCATCGGGCGTGTCTACCTGGGAGCGTGAGGATTCCATTCGATAATTTTTCCTCACTTATTTGAGGACCAATGTACGAATTTATGTATTGCATATTCAATTACCAATTAACTTTTCAATTCTCGCAGCTATTATTCGTGTCTTGCTTTAAATTTTGGTGATAAAATGCTTTCAAGTTGGGAAGGATATAAACTCCCTTAACAAAATTTTAGGTAACTTGGTATGGTGAGAAATTAGGTTTAATTTCAAATTTAGTAGGATTGGAAATTTGGGTTATAAAGACCAGTTCATTAATTAAAACCCTAGGTGCACCTTTCCGTTTCTTCAATATTTGGAGCGCTACTCTAGCTTTTATCTTCAAACAAACTTCACACCCTTGACCTAGACGTGCCAGTCTTCAATTCTGATCTGGGTGTCACTCATAATTACCCTATCTTATGCTTTAATTTAATTGCACAACATTTGTCAAAATTCAAAATTTATCTAAATTCAATCCTAAACTTTGCACCTATGCACGTTCCAATCGAAATTGGAGATGCAACATCGACCCATTTCTTGCAACCCAAAATATAACAATAATCTATTCTGAGTCTACTACATCCATGATATTCGTGTCACTCCCAATTGAGATCCCATGTACTTCTATTTTATTTAAGAACACTTATGACACAATTTTTATCTAATTTGGGGCTACTGACTCAACTAAACCCCAACTAAACTCCCACACCCAATCTTGAGACTCATATAAAACACCCAACACCCTCTCCATCCTACAAAACACCAAACACCATTTTTTCCAAATCAAATCCTTTTTTCTTTATTTGTAAATCCTAAAACTCTTAGAAACCCAAATACAAAAGTAATGCAATGTGTCAACCTCCTATTGGTGCAAATCAAATAGAGAAACCCCTTTTGTCATGTTTGGCTATTCATATCACTCATCCTCTCTCTATTGCATAGTAATATTATCCTATATCAAAACCTATCCCTTCATTCAAACATCCCCAATCATAACCCCTCATTGCCTCCACTTAAGGACACACACTCATCCCTAGGTAGCCGGCCCTAACCCCAAGGAGATCTCTCATCATCACTCTCTCTTCTCCACCAGACCGAACCCATCTTCTCCATCTTCTTCTTCTTTCTCTCCTCCTCTTTCACATGGAAACCCTAAAACTACACACCACCACCGCCGTTATCCCCCCCACACCACTAGCTGTAATAGCAGCAACTTCACACCCACCACTGTCATCACTGACCATCTCCACTTCCTTTCTCTCATTCACGGCCACAACTACTGTCATGACCCACACCCAAAATTTGGACATGAGCCATGGGTACGTCCAGCCTACGCCGCAACATCGACGATAGAACGTTGTCTAGGTCTCAATACTACCAAACATAACTCACAAAATAATCTATCAATGATCTCAACTCCATAAGAAGGACAATGAATATGAATAATGATTCTCAAAACATATGATACTCAATCACAATAACTATAGAAAAGTAATTGGCATGATAAGATGTAAAAGATAAGAAAGTTCTGACATGAGTCTAGCACACAACCTAAATACAATAATAATCTAGAGTCTAGCTATCCCAACATAAATAGTCTCAATATAATACGACCCCAATCTTAAATTTAGAACAAATAAATATAGAGATAACTAGACCAGGAGCTGTCAAAACGACTATGGGTGGTATCTCCTCTAAGGAGAGTGACTCATCTAGAATCTCCGGTATGTAGTCTCCCTCTACTCTTGGGTCGTAGTGAGTAGGACATAAATCCTCAAGGTCCTTTGAAAAATATTATCCATTTAGGATTAGAGCAAAGCACAAACACTAAACAGTAGTTTTAATTATATTAACAAAAACTATAAGACAGCGTAAGGAAATATATGACGAAAAAATACTAAAAATAAGGAATACTGGAGAGACATGTAACCAGCAATAGTACTAACTAGCAATGAATATATATATATTGGTGAATGCTAGAAATGAGTGAACTGGAATAAAGAATAAAAAATTTAGCTAAGTGTTGTAAAATATCAGTTTACTATGTGATCGACTTGGGACTAGATCAGGCTTGTTATATATGATTGGTTATGATACATGTGAGGTCAAGCTAACCATCTGGTTAGCTATGATATGAGCAATAGTCAGGCTAATAATATATAATAGGCTATGAGACATATAAATGGTCAGGCTACACCCTACAGGATATGTGGGATAAGCTATGATGCATGTAAAGTGGGGTATGATCTCATAATCTTGTTAATATTTTTTCGTCTCCAGCTAGCACGATGGATTCCAATCATGACTCCTTATAACAAGTATATATGATACTAGTCCATGTATCCACAGTGTCAGAATCAAGTATACACTACAACTAGAATTATAGTAATAATCAACATAATAAAAACTGTCAGAGAATGTACTCGCCTAAAGTCCTGAGAAAGGTGTGTCTCTCGATGCCCAAGCTAGTATCACACAAACATATGTATAGTACGTTAAATCAATACAAGGTTCTATAATGAAAATAAGTTAAATTGATATAATTCTATGTCTTAAACCCATTTCTAAGTCAAACCAACTAATTCTAGGTTGCAAGAGTCTTAACACTAGGACACTAGGTCAATGCACTATGAAACTAAGCTATACTAATTAATCTAGGATACTAAAAGACACTCAAAAGCCGTATCCTAAGATACATAAGTTTAATATAAGAAAATAGTAATTTGTATAGATATACAAGTCAATATATATATAGTATCTAACTAATCAATGAAATATGGATACCTTGGCCTTGCACCAATGCGTATCGCACTACCTCATACCTACCTAGATACTTAAACCCAATACCTTGAGTATCAACCCATATCTTGACTTTATCTTAGTATCCCAAGGTAATTCAAAACCTCTTGAGTATAGCTAATATATAGCTAATACCCCTAATACTAACTATATACTAATCAATACAATAATCGACTAACTAAACCAACTACTCAACTCAAAACTAAACCCAAACTCTACCCAACTCAACTAACCAAATACCTCACTGACACCAATCTCAACTGCCTATGAACCTGAACCAAGACCTGTGATGATGGTTTCCCTCTTCAGTTCCCTGCTCACTGTCTGCAGGGGGTTGCACCTCCCTGTGCTGCTATGCACGAGCATTGTCTTCCCCTTTATTGTCAGTTTCATACCTTTTTACTGTGAACTGGATGTCCAGGACTTGCTGATACTCCCAGTGGCCACTGTGCTCGACATGTTGCTTCTTTCTTGTGCAGCCACTTACTGTTGAAACTACTACTATAGTGAGATTGCTCTCTGATATTGCTGTGGCTGCACTGAGCAGAGTGAAGCTCTGTTGAACCTCTACTGTAGGAACTCCCTGCTAGAGCTCTACTGTTACTGCCTTGTTGAGTTCCCCTCCCCTACTGCACTGCTCACTCTAGCAGTGGTGCACCCGAGTCCCCCTTTGCTGAATACTGATACGACTGATACTTCCTGTTGCTGCTATATCTTGTTGTCAATGCAAAGTGCTTCCTCCTAGTTGCTGTCAATGCACCCCCTTGCTTCCACTCACTAGCTCATACTCTCACACACACATAACTGTAAACACTCTCGACCAAATTTAGGGTTATTAGTTTAGATTGAGAGACTAGGATTTAATTTGGTGACAATTAGAATTAGATTTCAGTATTTTAGAATTTTTGTACAACATTATATCTCCTAGTGCACCTTACCATTGCTTCGATAATTAGGAGCTCCTCACTAGCCATTGCCTTCCTACAAATTTTATAACCTTGTCCTAGACGTGCCCGCCTACCTTTTTAACATTTGTGTAACTTATAAATATGCTCTCTTCTGCTATATTTTTAGTCGCACAATAGTCGTCACGGACATTATTATTTAATTCTAAATAAAATACGACTTTGTACCCTTGTGCGTTCCAATCGAAATTGGAGGCACAATCTTGACAATTTTGTGCAACCCAAATTTTATTAATATTCTACACTGAATCCTCTATGTCCTTAACACTTGTGCCCACCTAATTTTAATCTCATGTACTTCTAATTAATTCCAAAACATCGTGCACGGTATTTTAATTAATTAAAACCTTATTTCTATCTTTGTACAATTTTTCCAATTGTTGGGCATTTTTATGCAAAAATGCATTAAGGTGTCCACACCATTGGACAATGCATGAAGAAAACCCAATTTCCCCTTTTACATAATTTTTCCCGTAATTTTTTGGAATGTGCAAACGCACAACATCGCCCCTCAATTGAACCTAGCATTTAATTTAATTAATCCAAATTATAGCCCTCCCAAATATTCCCCTATGAGCCCAAGGCCCAACCCAAAAGGATGTTGACCAAAGTCAACTTTTCGTAGGTCAAACCAACCCCTACATGTGTATAAATATAACTCCTCTTTTTTTTCTTATATTCTCTAAAAACCAACACAAATCTAACCCTAGCCGACCACCCCCTTGCCCGACTCCCCTTCTTCTATCACCACCGGATCTCCAGGCTGCCACAGCCACCACCTCCTCCGCCTAGCCTTCCCCTAGCCACCGGAACACCCTCCCCCAGGCCGCCGGACTATTCCATCCACCACCATCACCATCCCCTTCACCATTATCAACCCCTAGCCAATCGAGTCCCCTTCCCCGACCCCCTCAACCACCATCACCACCGGACTACCACCGCCTCCGCCACCTGCCCGACCACCATTGCTTCCCCTTCGACGCCGGGTACCACCGCTAATAACAGCCTGTAACTGCCACTGCCAACACCATCTTTACCATCAACACATCACCCCCGACCCCCTTTTTCGACTTCCCGATCAACCCAAACCGCCCTTCCACCTCCCTCAGCCCGCCGCCACTGCCACCAGCATCGTCCCCATCGCCGTCACTACCACCTGAACCACCGCCACTACCACCACGACTGCCAACCTCCTCTTCCCTTTTGTTCCCCAACTCTGGCATCTCCATCACCCGCACCAACCCAACCCCAATCACCCCTAACCCGCCGAACCAATACCAACTCCACCAGCAATACCACCCCAGCACCACCGTCCACCTCCTGACCACCTCACCGACAGACCCCCAACCGCCCAGCCGCCGCTGCCAGGCTACTGCTGCAACTGCTGCTGTGACTACAGCTGCTGCTATTGTTCCTGTGCACCCCGCCAGAGCTCCGCCGCCCCCTCGCCAGCGACGGCTGCACGACGGACACCCCCACCCTCCTGGACACGACACAGTAGGTAAGATTATATATAATATATATTTAGTTATTGTATATAAATGTGTATGTATACTTATATATAATGTATGTATACATATAGTATATACTTATATGTACTGTATAAATGGTGTATTTATGTAATTATATAATGCATACTTGTATATATGAATATTTATATATAACATATTATATATAATGTATAGGTATATTGTGTATAAAGTTTATATAGTATACATTTATGTATAAGTTATAGTTGTAGTTTATTTAATGTATATATTTATACATGTATTATTTTATTTATATAATGTATTTATTTTATGTATTAATGTATTATTGAATATATTATCTAATGTATATATGTAATTATATATGTATGGTTGTATTTATATAATATATTTATATACCATATCTATGTACTATATTATTATGTACATATTTATATATGTTATTAAATTTTATATACATAATGTACATTTGTATATATGTAAAAATGTTATTAATATATAATAGGTATATATGTAATATATTATATATATTTATGTATGTATAAATACATATGGCTATATGCATATATATGTATTTATGTTATTAAATTATTTAATGTATAAATATGTATAAGTGTTGTGTATGTATACATGTTCTATGTAGCATAAGTAATTAAGCATAGTGTAAATGTAGTAGTTTATAATTATTGCTACCTGTTCATAGGCATCCGAGACGGTGCCACCTTCACTGCCAGTTCCGGAGCATTGCTCGCGCACACCAGAGTTCCAGGCAAGTATACCTTGCCCTTGTTGTACTGTTTAAATTCTGTATTTATAGCTGCATATTTTTTATTTAAATTGTGCGCGTCCGAGAGATACTCGGGTGCAGTCAACGAAGGCGTTGACGTTAGGATTGTGTCTGACTTAGAGGCTAGTGGACCCAACTAAAGTTACAGAGTTATCGGTATTACTGCCCAGGCCTTGACACGCATCAAACATGTCACAGAGTGAGTTCATGTAGGCACACGTGTCTCATTCTCGCCTGGCCATCGGTGTGAGCAGCATGTGTGACGGTATTTAGCTTAGTTGTTTATTACTCTAGAGACTTGCATTATAGTATGAGGTGTCCACGTCGTGTTCGCGACTTGTACATTGACATTGGGCGGGGAAGACAATTAGTAGGCGTATGGGATAGATATTTGGTTACCGTAGTTTCAGAGTAAACTGCGGGGCCGTGAGCCTCAGTGTTACCCGGTTATGGGATATGTGTTATTCGGTTATGGGCTCAAGTTACCCGGGTATGGGATCATTGCTACCCGGTTATGGGAGTATATGCTTGTCGATACATCCGACAGAGGTTACTAGCTGCGCGCTATCATGATCGGTGATGCAGTCAGCATATACATCTGGCATCCAGTTTACAGCTAATGCCAGGTACTTAGCCTCTGGCTCGACGCTACGCTTTATACCTTTCACCTACCCATACGTACCAAGGTTGTCTTTAATGTGCATTTCACTTAGCTGGTTAGAGCACCCTTGAGTTTTCACAGTATTTATCTTATGGCATGTTTCTATGTATCTTGTTACGTCCCTCTGAGGACCTGGCCCTTTCCAGATTTGGATGAGGCACATTATCCTATAGTGTACGGACCCGGACAGGAGACGAGGTACGCTACCGAGGAGGAGCTAGAGGTGTTACCGTTTGAGTTCCCGTAATCAGTTGGTGGGCCTTCTGCCTAGGATTGGGTGCATCATTATCTAGTCAGCCGATGTTCTTGTCATTATTTATTTTATCTGTCATTTAGTACTTTTATTTCATCATAGTAGTAGGTTTGTTCCCACCAGACATCTTGGGTTGTACTTGGATATTTCAGACTGATGTTTATTTCCAGTATTTATTTCAGTATTTCTTTCTGTTTATAATTATGGATGAGATTAGATTACCCGTTGTTGATTGACATTGGACTTATTAGTAGTTTAGGACAGCGTAGCACTCTTCATTAGGATCCATTAAATTAGGATATCCTCGGAGACGTGTTAACTGGCTATTGCCACGTGGCCTGGTCCCGTGTATTTTAGGACTAGGCGTGACATGATTTTAGTGGTGGCTCGTGCAGATCTCTGTTTATCGCTTGTGGTATGGTAACTTGCCCAGCGAGCCTACAATAGGATAGAAATTTATAGATCTCATCCACTTTGATTACCGCCTTTGAACCTCCTTCGTATTTGGTTAATTGAATATCTGCATCCCGTTTGTTATTTTCGTACTCTTTTAATGAAGTTATATTTCTTACAGCAAGATGAACTTGCGCAGTGGACGAGAAGCACCCAGTGCCGTGGTGCCAACCGACACCGCCCAAGGAGAGGAGGTACCCCAAGGACTACTTGGAAGACAACAACCGTTACAGGCCCCGCTGATATAATGGCACGAGACTTCTCAGGACGATCCTATACAGTAGCACGAGGGAAAGACTTCCCAAACAATCCCCATGCAATATTTCGACGGCCAGACTTCAGGAGCTACACCGATACCACAAATCGAGAGGCCGACATCCGAGGAGACACCTACTACACAGCCGGAGGTCCCATTACCACCACCTTCACCCTATCCACCTCAGATGCCACAAGCAGATGGACAGCCGCAGATGCTTCAGTTCTTTTAGGCCATGATGAAGGCACAGTGGCATCAGACTGAGACGTTGAGACATAGTTTGATGGCGGTTCTAGAGAGGATACCTGCCCCAGCACCCGTACCAGTACCTCCACCAACTCAGGCAGTTGGTACTATACGATGGTTCCTCCAGATGGGGCCAGATACTTTTTCGGGCAACGAGACTGCAGAGGAGATCTCTGATTGGGTCGCCAACACAAAGATGCTACTAGAGGCTTCCCAACTGCATCCAGACCTTTAGATGACCGCAGTGAGGGCCCAACTGAAAGGCAATGCCTATCAATGGTGGGATTCTATTGAGCGCAGTGTAGAAAAGAACCAGACGTGGGAACAGTTCTTAGAATACTTCAATGCGAAGTATTTCCCAGCTACAGTCAAAAATGCTCTGTACTCCCAATTCCTGCATCTAGAACAAAAGAACATGACTGTTGACGCATACGACGCAGAGTTTAGCCGACTTAGCAGATTTGGTGCCGTCTTGATACCCAATGATCTAGACAAGGCCCAAAGATTCTATCACGGCCTTACTTTCGAGCTACAGAGGTACACTACCACCCAAGCGAGGATTTCTTACGAGGAGGTTCTTTCAGAGGCAAGGATCCAGGAGGCTATCGGCAGAGGAGCAAGACATTCCAGCACGACCACACCAGCCAAAGCTCAGCCCAGAGCAAGAGGACCGATCCGTCATCCAGGAGTGCAGGCACAACAGGAGACAGTGTCATATCAGCAGAGAGAGCAACCGACGTGTCACTTTTGCAGAAAGAAAGGACATATTCAGAAGGATTGCAGAAGAAGATTAGGACTATATTTGAGGTGCGGATCAAATCAACATCAAGCTCAGGAGTGTTCTCAGTATGTCGATAGAGCCCAGCAGATAGAGCAGAGGCCAGCTCCACCAGTCCTAGGTACATTCGTAACATTGCTTGATGATTGATAGCTTATTATGTGTTCTTTTGTTCTTTTAATTTGAGGACAAAATTCTTATAAGTTGGGTAGATTGTAAACCCCCTTGACCAAATTAGGTTTACTTAACTTAGATAAATAGACTAGGTTTAATTTAGAGACAATTAGAATTAGATTTCAGTATTTTAGAATTTTTGTACAACATTATATCTCCTAGTGCACCTTACCGTTGCTTCAATAATTAGGAGCTCCTCACTAGCCATTGCCTTCCTACAAATTTCACAACCTTGTCCTAGACGTGCCCGCCTACCTTTCTAATATTTGTGTAACTTATAAATATGCTCTCTTGTGCTATATTTTTATTCGCACAATAATCGTCGCGGACGTTATTATTTAATTCTAAATAAAATACGACTTTGTACCCTAGTGCGTTCCAATCAAAATTGGAGGCACAATCTTGACCGTTTTGTACAACCCGAATTTTATTAATATTCTACACTAAATTCTCTATGTCCTTTTGTGCCCACCTAATTTTAATCTCATGTACTTCTAATTAATTCCAGAACACCATGCGCGGTATTTTAATTAATTAAAACCCAATTTCCATCTTTGTATAATTTTCCCAATTGTTGGGCATTTTTATGCAAAAATGCATTAAGGTGTCCACACCATTGGACAATGCATGAAGAAAACCCAATTTCCCCTTTCACATAATTTTTCCCGTAATTTTTTAGAATGTGCAAACGCACAACATCGCCCCTCAATTAAACCTAGCATTTAATTTAATTAATCCAAATTATAGCCCTCCCAAACATTCTCCTATGAGCCCAAGGCCCAACCCAAAAGGATGTTGACCAAAGTCAACTTTTCCTAGGTCAAACCAACCCCTACATGTGTATAAATACAACTCCTCATTTTTTTCCTTATTTTCTCTAAAAACCAACACAACTCTAACCCTAGCCGACCACCCCGTTGCCCGACTCCCCTTCTCCCTTCACCACCGATTCTCCAGGCCGCCACAGCCACCACCTCCTCCGCCTGGCCTTCCCCTAGCCACCAGAACACCCTCCCCCAGGCCGCCGGACTACTCTATCCACCACCATCACCATCCCTTTCACCATCATCAACCCCTAGCCAATCAACTCCCCTTCCCCGACCCCCTCAACCACCATCACCACCGGACTACCACCGCCTCCGCCACCTGCCCGACCATCGTTGCTTCCTCCTCGTCGTCGGGCACCACCGCCAACAACAGCCTGCAACTGCCACCGCCAATACCATCTTCACCATCAACACATCACCCCCGACCCCCCTTTTCGACTTCCCGATCAACCCAAATCGCCCTGCCACCTCCCTCAGCCCGTCGCCACCAACATCGTCCCCATCGCCGCCACTACCACCTGAACCATCGCCCCTACCACTACGACCGCCAACCTCCTCCTCCCTTCTGTTCCTCAACTCCGGTATCCACATCACCCGCACCAACCCAACCCCGATCACCCCCAACCCGCCGGACCAACACCAACTCCACCAGCAACACCACCCCAGCACCACCGTCCACCTCCTGACCACCTCGTCGACAGACCCCCAACCGCCCAGCCACCGCTGCCAGGCTGCTGCTGCTACTGCTGTTGTGACTACTACTACAGCCATTATTCCTGTGCACCCCGCCGGAGCTTCGTCGTCCTCTCGCCGGCGACGACTGCACGATGGACACCCCCACCCTCCTGGACACGACAGAGTAGGTAAGATTATATATAATATATATTTAGTTATTGTATATAAATGTGTATGTATACTTATGTATAATGTATGTATATATATAATATATACTTATATGTACTGTATAAATTGTGTATTTATGTATTTATATAATGCATACTTGTATATATGAATATTTATATATATAACATATTGTATATAATGTATAGGTATATTGTGTATAAAGTATATATAGTATACATTTATGTATAAGTTATAGTTGTAGTTTATTTAATGTATATATTTATACATGTATTATTTTATTTATATAATGTATTTATTTTATGTATTAATGTATTATTGAATATATTATCTAATGTATATATGTAATTATATATGTATGGTTGTATTTATATAATGTATTTATATACCATATCTATGTACTATATTATTATGTACATATTTATATATGTTATTAAATTTCATATACATAATGTACATTTGTATATATATAAAAATGTTATTAATATATAATAGGTATATATGTAATGTATTATATGTATATATGTATTTATGCATGTATAAATACATATGGCTATATGCATATATATGTATTTATGTTATTAAATTATTTAATATATAAATATGTATAAGTGTTGTGTATGTCTACATGTTCTATGTAGCATAAGTAATTAAGCATAGTGTAAATGTAGTGGTTTATAATTATTGCTACTTGTTCGTAGTCATCTGAGACGGTGCCACCTTAACTGTCGGTTCTGGAGCATTGCTTGTGCACACCAGAGTTCCAGGCAAGTATAACTTGCCCTTGTTATACTGTTTAAATTCTATATTGATAACTGCATATTTATTATTTAAATTGTGCGCATCCGAGAGAGACTCGGGTGCAGTCAACGAAGGCGTTGACGTTAGGATTGTGTCTGACTTAGAGGCTAGTAGACCCACCTAAAGTTGTGGAGTTATCGGTATGGCTCTTCAGGCCTTGACACGCATCATAAATATCACAGAGTGAGTTCATGTAGGGACACATGCCTCATTCTCGCCTGGCCATCGGTGTGAGCAGCACGTGTGACGGTATTTAGCTTAGTTATTTATTACTCTAGAGACTTGCATTATAGTATGAGGTGTCCACATCGTGTTTGCGATATGTACATTGACATTGGGCGGGGAAGACAATTAGTAGGCGTATGGGACAGACATTTGGTTGTCGTAGTTTCAGAGTAAACTGCCGGGCCGTGAGCCTCAGTGTTACCCGGTTATGGGCTCAGGTTACCCGGGTATGGGATCATTGCTACCCGGTTATGGGAGTATATACTTGTCGATACATACGGCAAAGGTTACTAGCTGCGTGCTATCATGATCGGTGATGCAGTCAGCATATACATCTAGTATCCAGTTTACAGCTAATGCCAGGTACTTAGCCTATGGCTCGACGCTACGCTTTATACCTTTCACCTACCCATACGTACCAAGGTTGTCTTCAATGTATATTTCACTTAGCTGGTTAGAGCACCCTTGAGTTTTTACAGTATTTACCTTATGGCATATTTCTATGTATCTTGTTACGTCCCTCTGAGGACCTGGCCCTTTCCAGATTTGGACGGGGCACATTATCCTCCAGTGTACGGACCTGGACAGAAGATGAGGTATGCTACCGAGGAAAAGCTAGAGATGTTACTGTCCGAGTTCCCGTGATCAGTTGGTAGGCCTTCTGCCCAGGATTGGGTGTATCATTATCTAGTCAGCCGATGCCCTAGTCATTATTTATTTTATCTGTCATTCACTACTTTTATTTCGTCATAGTAGTGGGGTTGTTCCCACCAGACGTCTTGGATTGTACTTGGATATTTCAGACTAATATTTATTTCCAGTATTTATTTCAGTATTCTTTGCTGTTTATAATTGTGGATGAGATTAGATTACCCGTTGTTGATTGACATTGGACTTATTAGTACTTTAGGACAGCGTAGCACTCTTCATTAGGATCCATTAAATTGGAATATCCTCGGAGGCGTGTCAGCTGGCTATTGCCACGTAGCCTGGTTCCGTGTATTTTGGGACTGGGGCGTGACAATAACACAACACTAAACTCACATACATATATACATACACCTCTATGTATATCAATATATATATATATATATATATATATATATATATATCACTACATATACACATATATTTATATATATCTATATAAATACTCATACATACACATATAATATACCAATACATATAGTTATATTGAATACATATACATCTACCCATGCACATAAACTCATAAGCATATATATATATTTACATATACACATTCACACATACATACATATAGATATATACATATCTATATACACTTAGCTAGCACCTATATATAATATCATAAAACATATATATATATATATATATATATATATATATATATACCAACTAATATATCATATATATATACACAAGCAAATATAGAAAAGAGAACCAAAAATTAAAAATGTGGAGTGCACCGCACCCGTATCACACTAATTCTATCATACGCTTGCGATATGGTTCCACCACACAACCAAACACATCCCGAAGGATACGAGCAAGTCTAATATAATAAATATGAATAATATATATAATAATTTGAGCAACTACGTGTCTGTGTCAAGATGTGATATGCACAAGTCCCCATCGGAGGAAAACTCCCAAAAATAACCCATATCGCTAAATTGACGAGATACGACCTACACGTACCCAATTATGGATATGACACTAGTCACAAACAAGCAATTACATGTCATATTGATCTATTTGACCAAATAATAAATACCACATGTGCCAATCTCGGAATTCTCCTAAAATTGGCACCAAAATATACATAACTTCTACCATAGGTCTCCTATGAACCTAAAACCAACTTCTATGGATAGCCTATGCATGTAGGTTAGTTTTTCATAGCTAAATCTTAGATTTAGAACCTATTAGAAAAGGGAAAACTGAATTGTACCTATTGGGAGATTGACTCCTAATAAAAATCCCCAAATGTAGAAAGTAACCTCCTCCTTGTAGATCTTGGTCTACTCTTTGTAGATCCTTATTTTTTTCTTGTAGATCCTTATTGTAGTAGCCTCAATTAAGAAATATGGAAGAAATTTGTGAAGAAATTGGTGAGAAAATGATGAGAGAATGAAAAAATTGGAAAGGAAAAAAATGTAAATCTAATTGGAATGAACAAAATAAAATGAGAGACACTCTCTCTCCTCCTAATGGTAACCGGCCATATTCCCCCTCCCTCAAGCAATGTGAAATGTCCAAAATACCCCTTGGGTCCTCTCATGAAGAAATTAATTAAGGAGGGAAGGTTCTAGTCTAATGGTTTCACTAATTAATACATCCTCCTAATCCATGGGCCTAATTTATGGGCTCAATCTAATCTAAACTAAAATATTGGGTTCATGCATCTAATTAAATGGTTAGGTCCACTATAAGTCCAAAACTAAATACTATATCTAACAATCAATAAATAATACAACAAAAAATTAATACACATGCACAACATTAAATATAATACTCCTAAAGTTAAAATACCCATATAAATTACCAAACTATCCTTAAATGAAAATATGAGGGTGACATCCACTGTCACCACTTCGACACCAATACCACTCCACACCATTGTCACCTCGACCACCCCCTCCATCACCATGACCTCCACCTCCCTGTGCAATAGTGCCAGCTTCCTCCCCTTCCCGACTTTACGCCAACACCATTAGCACACCTTCAACATCACCGTCAACGTCGGACCACTGACTTCCTGACATAGTAGCCACGACAACAACGCACTGCCACCACTAGAATCAATAGCACCACTTTGGTAACTCCCCTCTCCTCACTCATTCTTCTTCATCTTTTGTTTAACTCGTGGTCAGGTCTATGTGTGCATAATGTAGCAACTGTGAAATAATGTGAGGAGCATAGATATTTTTTTACTGTTAGTAGGTGATTGATTGTTTTAGAAAACAATGGTGTGTGTTTCTTTTTCCATGCTAATAGGAACATTATCGTGTTGTGAGCTAGTTATGTTGTTGTGTACATATATATAGGAAAGGTCTAGTAAGAATAGATATACGTGTGTGCTTAGCTAGATATTGTGTGCTCATGAAAAATAGAAGTGCAGGTACACTAAAGAAAGAATATGGTGAGGAATCGGTTAAATGCATATTGCTTATAGGAGTAGTTGAGGGTATGATATGGAATCTTGCCAATGCTAGCATGGGCATTCTAAGTGGTTTGTTGATGGTGTGTAGGATACGGGTGTATTGACTAAACTGGGTGAAGTGAATTATACATGAAAGGTTGTGTGCTTGGTTGTGAATTAGATTGGATTTGATGTCTGTAGGATAATAAAAAGAGGAGAAGGTTTTCGTTATGATAAGGGATGTTGGCATTTGATTTTTTTTTTAGTTTTTTGAATGATACATGGAGGAAAAAAATTATGAAGTGCTGGTGATGTCCTTGTGGGCAATGCTTGTGAGGGTTAGTAGAACTAGTATGACAGTACATATATGAAGTGGTATTTATATGAGCACATAACATATGTTGCCATATAGGGTCAATTAATAAGAGAATTATGATGTTGTGTATGTAGCATGAGGAGGAGGATCACGTGCATTTTTGGATCAGTATACGAATACATGCACTATTTATGAATTCCTTAAACCTCTGTTAGATTATTAGGCTGCATATAGACCAGTAATACATTTATCAAGGATATGTTTAATAATAATAATAATCTACCATAAGTTAAATGTATAGCTAAATTAACTAATTCCTAAATTATTCCTTAGGTTCTTTGGACTTGGACTTGGATGTTGGACCGGAGCCTTATCTTCAGCATCCAGACTCAGGCAAGTGTACCTTACCATTCTGTATTTCAGTTTTAGATACATTCACTGTTATATTATCTTGTACATGTACGATGCCTTTGGACCGTATTTGATACTTAATGTCCTGGGCATATCTGGGTGCAGATGTATGTCAGTGTCGTCTAATATTGATTTTGAGATTGGTCACGATACCCTGGATATAGTTTTCAGTACATCAGTTCCATAGGACACATGACACACATCTTCATCTAGGCAGACTTACGTATATGAGGTTGTCAGTGAGACCGGACCCTGTGTGGTTCTAGGAGCTTGGGTGTACATCTTTATGATTTATCATGACACGACTGTCTTAGTTAGAGGATCTGTCTGAGCGTATTGTGGATATGATTCACGAGGTTAAGTGGGCAAAAAAGATAGTTACTAGACGTTTGGGCTACTACGCACATATTTACTATCTACGTACCAAAAAATTTCGTGTCTGGAGCTACAGAGTTTCTATATGCACCGGAAGATTCCATGTCTGAAGCTACGGATATTTATATTTACTTTTGGACAGCCCTGCTGTCGAACATTGTCTTCAGCTTGTGTCTCACTTAGGCAGTTATTATAGATTACACCTGGAATACCATATGGTTTTTTTTCTATTATATTTTGGCATACTATTTTCTATACCTTGTTACGTCCCTCTGAGGATCTAGTTCCCTTCCAGGCATAGGCGAGGAGGATTTTTTAGAGAAGTACGAACCGAAAGTATATCTAGGAACAAGACTAGCGCAGAGGACGAGATCCTTCCCGAGGACTTCACCTGATCTCTGGTAGCGATTTCACCCTGGGAATTGGTATCATTATCTAGTTTGCTGATTTTGGTTCTAGTTATCTTATTGCACCTCTCTTCATTCATTACTTTTATTAGCGGGTTTGTCCCCGCGTGACTCTTGCCAGTTTTGTATTATGATATATTTCTAAACTTATTTCCTTTCTGCACATTAGTAGACTCATTTTCTCTATGTATTTTATTTTTTATATCTGTGGATGAGATTAGTTATATTGCTTATGTTTAATTATTGAGTTATATCATTGTACTTTACAGCTTAGGTGCACTTCTATGGGTCCATTAGATTGGGAAGCCCATTGGAGAGAACCCGCTGGCCAATGCCACATGGCTCATTTTCTCATATTTTGAACTGGGGTGTTACACACCTAAGTCTAATACTAGGTACTACAACAATGTAGTACCCTCCCACATTGTTGTACAGTGCACCATAATTATTACTAGATACATACTTTTATCCTTACTTAATTATTTCCTTCCTTCCTCCCAAGTACAGACCTCTTATATGCTGCTCCTATCCCTTTCTTTAATCCAGATCTCACTCCACACATATATGTGCACATTGACTCAAACACATCTCCCACTTATGAACACAGAACACAGTCAACTTATGTATACATA
The DNA here is from genome assembly GCA_036927795.1 of Iris macrosiphon. Classification (NCBI taxonomy): domain Eukaryota; kingdom Viridiplantae; phylum Streptophyta; class Magnoliopsida; order Asparagales; family Iridaceae; genus Iris; species Iris macrosiphon. The sequence continues at coordinate 102,313,760 of JAYESA010000018.1, read as the reverse complement.
TATCAATGTAACAATATATATATTATTCAATATAAACACACACACACACACACACACACACATATATATATATATATATATATATATATATATATATATATATATAAACTATTATATGAATATTATATTTAAAATAGGTAACACTCTAGTAGCCAATTCTCAAACACTTTGAGTGCACAAGTCAAGGTACCCATTATAGTGTGATGGTACACAATCAACCAATATGCCAAATCCCCCAATACCCAAGAAATACTAATTCTAAATATTAATTACATCTATATATAACTAAAGTGACTAGTTACAATTAAAATTGAAGAGAATTTACACTAATATACACAAAACCCCCAAAATGAGTCCCCGTATCATAGCGTATCAGAAAGTATCATGATACGGCCTACTCGTATCCAATTATGGACACATAGCTAGCATCTCACACTCGATCTAAATCTAATTAGACCTAATTGGCCTAATGACAAACACTTAATGCACCAATCTCAAAATTCTCCTAAATTGGGCATAAATCTCTACGTAGAAGTCATAATATGGGTCAACTAGACCTAGTTCTTCCTATGGGTAGCCCTAAGCCATGGAAGGGTTCCTAATGGTTAAATACATGAATTAAAGTCTAAATTGAAGAAGAAATCATAATTATATCTATTGGAAGATAGATTTCCAATGAATTGCTCAAATGGACACAATTAGAACACAAGCTCCTAGCCAATTCCTTCTTCTCTAATGCTCCTTGTAATTCAAGCTCCAATGCTCCTTAGATAAAGAATATGGAAGGGATTGAGAGAAATTTTTGGAAGATTTGTTGTAGTGATAAAGTTATTTGGGGAAGAACAATAATTAGGAAATAATTACAAAAAGAATGAGAGAAGAGAGAATCTCCTTCCCTATAATTATGGCCGACCATGTATGTCCCTTCCTTCAAGCAATGCATAATTATCACGACCCGTACCCGGTGTAGGACATGAACACGTGAACCATACCCAGCATTCGTCGCAGTTTCGGTGGAAGAACGTTGTTTGGATAAACTATAGTATCTAACAATAATGATCATGAAGATATATAATGCCACTAATAAAATATGAATACTCAATCACAGAACTATAAGATGGAACAACGCACGAATATGATATAAAAAACTAAAAAACCAAGTTATAACTCACAAGACAGGAATAATATCTATCACGACCTACACCCAAAATTTGGACATGAGTTATGGGTACGTCCAGTCGACGCCGCAACATCGACAGTATAACATTGTCTATGTCATAATACTACTAATCATAACTCACAACATAACCTGTCAATGATCTCAACTCCATAAGTATATTTGATCATCAAAACACAAGGTACTCAATCACAATAACTATAAGAAGGTAAATGGCACGATGAGATATGAAAGATAAAAGAAGTTCTAACATAAGTCTTGAACACAACTCAAATAAAAATAATAAGTTTAGCGTCTAACTGACTCAATATAAATAAGTCTCAACATAATACACCCAAGTATCACAGTTTAGAATAATGCAATACATAATAAACCAGGCTAAATGCTGTCTAAACGACTGCGGATGGTATCTCCTCTAAGGAGAGTGGATCCTCTAGAATCTCCGGGATATAATCTCCATCTACTCCTGGACCATAGTGGGTAGGACAGAAATCCTCAAGATCCTCTTAAAAATATTATCCAGTCATGAATAGAGCGAAGCACAAACATTAACAGCAATTTCAATTATATTGACAAAAACTATAAAATCGTACAAAAAATACATGATGAAGAAATACTAAAAAATAAGGAATATTGGAGAGACATGTAATCAGCATATAGAACTAACCAGCAATGAAACAGATATATGTGAATCTAAAAATGAGTGAAATAAAATAAAAGAATAGAAATTTTTAGCTAAGTGCTGTGAAATATCAGTTTGATATATGATCGGCTTGGGACTAGATCAAGCTTGTTATATATGATTGGCTATGATACATGTGAGGTCAGGCTAACCATCTGGTTAGCTATGATGCGATCAATAGTTAGGCTAATCATATATAACAGGCTATGAGACATGTAAATAGTCTGGCTATACCTTACGTGATATGTGGGGTGAGCTACGATGCATGTAAAGTGGGATATGATCACATAATCTTGCTATTATTTCCTGGTCCCCAGCTAGTACGATGGATTCCAATCATGACTCATCATGACAGGTATCTCTGATACTAGCCCATGTATTTGTTGTGTCAGAATCAAGTATACACTACAACTATAATCATATTAATAATCAAAATAATAAAAACTGTCAGAGAATGTACTCGCCTGAGGTCCTGAGCAATGAATGAGGATCAATGTCCAAGATGGAATCACAAAGACCTAAATATCAAAATATAATGTTATTTGGTATTTTAGTAGGACAATATCATTAACTATGTTGAATATAATTATTAGGCCAAAACTATGTCTTTAATAGGCTAACTATGTCATTACCTCACTTTACTAAGTTTCTAGATCATTCTAAGTATACTAGTTAGTATTAGTAAATACTAGCAAATACTAGTTACCTCACTTTACTAAGTTTCTAGATCATTCTAAGTATACTAGTTAGTATTAGTAAATACTAGCAAATACTAGTTAGTACATAACTGTATAACTTATACTAGTATACTAACTAACATTAGCTACCCTAGTTATTAACTTAACTGATACTATACTTAACTGCTACTAATATACCCATAAACAGTACAAAAGTTGCACAACTGTTACTGCAGTAACTGTTATTCCTTATCCCCTTGCATCCTGATATGCACTAAGTGCAATCCCTCTCGCTGATACCCCAGTACCCAACTCACTCATACCTAATTAGCACACTAACTGATACTCTCTAGGTATCACTTCCCTTCACAAGCTGTTGTCAACCCTCTCACTCATACACAACCTACTCACTAGCAACTCCCACTTCCAACTATGCATTTGCACAACTTCTTATTAAGCCTAGGCCTGGGAATCACACTCCTTTACCTTCACATAGATACATCATATTATCCATGTTTATAGCTCACTGGAATACAATAACACCCTTCAATACTTAACCATCAATACTACTTGAGTTCCAAAACAACTAAGTTCTAACACTAATGCATCTAATTAACAACAAACTCACTGTCACCTCTCACAACAGCATACATATATACATGCACAATTGTACATGGATCTAGCACCTATCCTACTACTGCTAGCCTTGACCAATTAATCCTACAAATATGACATAACTCAAGACACTACTAACTGATCTCAGTTCTCCTCTTCTAACCTGAACTAATACACCCTTAATACTCCATATCTCAGTCATGGTAACTATAGTTTATGATATTGTAGTGTATCAGAAACTCTCCTACTGAAATAATTTCTCCTCTAGATTACACAGCTACCTGGTTGCTGCTACAACTCGAGCTTATAAGCTATCTCAATACAAGTTAGCCTACAAAGCAAAGTTCACCCGCTACCAAAAACTGTAGAAGTTTTGCTAATGAAGTGCATACTTGCATCACAGTTCCTCCAGAAGCACAGTCAAGTTGATGCATTATGTAGTTCATTCCCTTCACTCTTGCCTCACTGCAGGTTTGGAAACACACTCTGCACTAGAATGCAGAGCACCCACTGCAGGATACAGGTTACAGTACACTCACTACTACAAACCCGATTTAGCTTCCTATTGCTAGGTGTAATGTTCTTCTAATCTAATACACAGCACCTCGATCAGACCTTATCCCAGCACAACATGTCACTCCATGCTTATTGATTTTCCAGTGCTTGAAAATATATATACATTCCCCTCCTGACACACCTTACACTCAACATCAATACAGCAATAATCCAACCACAGCTACTACTACAACAACAACAACTATTATAATTGTTGTATCCCCCCACTGTTCTTCCTTCTCACAACAGCAACACATCAATTATAACCCTACATTTACAATTATTGATACCACCACAACCCCCTACTACCACTGTGACAAAAGGTTGCAGTAACCCCAACTGAACTTTCACACATACACACACACACACACACACACTGACACAGTAGCATAGGCACGGCACATAACTGATACTCTAGCTGCTTCCTTAAAACAATATATATATATATATATATATATATATGAATTAGGCACTATAAATAGGTATACTTCCTATTAATCATTTTATCAAACAGCTTAAGTGCACCAATGTGATACACCATAAATCTTCATGCCAAAACCCCCAATATACAACTAATAACACACACACACACATACACATATATATATAGTATGTTTAGTTGTTATAAAAATTAGGAAAAAACATACCCATAACACAAAACCCCAATATGCATACAACACTTTTAAAGAAAATATCATGAAAACCAATAGAGACTCATGCTCTTCCCTTATGGCTACCTATAGCATGGGTGGGCTCCTAATGGCCAAACAAATAATAAAAACAGAATTTAAAGGAGAGATTTCAGATTTTTATCTATTGGGAGATGGATTCCCAATGCAAAATCAAGGGTTCTCTAGGCAAGTCTCTTCTTCTCCAATGCTCATTGTGACCTAAATTTTTAGGCTTCTTAGATGAGGAAAATGAGAGGGATTGAGATTTTAAATTCTGAAATTTGGTGGAGAAAAGAAAGGGTTTGGGGAAGAACTACTTCTAGGATTTTTTATGAGCTATGAGTGACTTTGAGGGAGGCTCCCCCTCTCCTATATAGGGCCCGCCACTTAGTCTAGGTTTTGGTTAATGCATAATGTCTCATTTGCCCTTAATGGTTTGTCATGAAGAGCTATTCAATAAGTGGGATTTAGTTCCAAGTGAGGGTTTAACAAATTTTTTTAATTAAATGAAAAGGGGATTAACTAGTGGGTTCAAAATGCCTAGTCCACTAACCTATATTATTAATATTAATAATACCAAACATAATACATATTATGTAACTATAACACAATATATATATATAAATATTTCAAAAAACATCAAAGCTCCTACTCTAGAAATGTGGTAGTGACAAGTCTACCGTCCTAAAAAAAATTTGTCCTCGAAATTAAACTAAACTAGCACAAGAACACAATCAGAACAATAAGAACTATACCTCAAGGCTCGAAGAGATACGGGTATTTCTTGCGCATTTTGTCCTCCCTCTCCCAGGTTGATTCACCTGGAGAATGATGTCTCCATGCAACATGAACCAAAGGAATAGTCTGGTTCTGCAATACCTTCTTCCTGTGATCCAAAATCTCTACGTACTGTATTAAATAGCTGAGAGTCGGACCAACCTCGATCTTCGAGTGATCTAGTACGTGACTAGGATCTTCCATATACCGTCTCAGATATGACACGTGAAACATGTCATGTACTCCCTTTAGTGCATGCGACAAGTCTAGTCTGTAGGCCACTGCACTGACTCTCGCAAGAATACCAAAAAATTTGATGTACCGTGGACTAAGCTTCCCGCCTCCACCAAAGCGAATTGTGTCCCGTGGCGGAGAAATCTGCAAGAACACCAAATCGCTAACCTAGAATAATACAGCCTTAATATGCAATCTAAAACAAAGCAATTACAAGAAATTTAACAAAACCTATAGCGCAAACTCTAAGGGTCTACGGTGGTTGTCAGCCCAATGTCGCTGTCTGTCCTGCGCCACTGAAAGTCTATCTCTAATGAGTTTTACCTTCTCCGCTACATCGACGACCATCTCTGGTCCCAATAAGGCTCTTTCTTAGACATCATTCCAAGATAACGGTGTGCGACACCTCCGTCCATATAGAGCCTCGAATGGTGATATCTCAATACTGGCCTGGTAGCTGTTATTGTAAGCAAACTCTACTATGTGTAGATGATCCTCCCAAGAACCTCTAAGATCCAGAACACAAGTGCGTAGCATATCCTCGAGTGTCTGAATTATTCTCTTCGACTGCTCGTCTGTCTGGGGGTGATATGCGCTACTGAACTTGAGCTGATTGCCCAAGCTAGCCTGCAAACTCCTTCAGAAGTGGAAAGTGAAACAACTATTCCAATCTGAGATAATGCTTACAGGAACACCATATAATCTGACAATCTTTTTTACATATATCTCTGCTAACTTCTCCGTCGACGTACCCACTTTGAATGGTAAGAAGTGGACTGATTTGGTCAACCTGTCCACTATGACCCAAATCGCATCTTTTCCTTCCGGAGAACGCAGAAGCCCCAAAACAAAATCTATGGTCACGTGCTCCCACTTCCACTATGGAATGGGTAAAGGCTGACGCAATCCACTTGGCCTCTGTCTATCTGCCTTTACCTTATGGTACCCTAAACACCGGGATAGAAAGCATGCTATCTCGTACTTTATACCATACCACCATACGTGCTCCCTCAGTTCTTGATATATCTTTTTGGCACCTAGATGCATTGAGTACTGAGAGTGATATGCCTCCTACAAAACCTCCTCGTGCAGTCCCCACTCAGTACACATATCCAAGTACCGTGCCGCAATGATCCATCATCCGCAATAGTGAAGTTCTCTGATAATCCAGTCTGAACCTGGTTTCTGATACTCCTCAGAGCCTCATCATCATACTGCGTAGCTTAGATTCTGTCCATCAGCTTGGACTGTATCTGCAATCCCTACATCTGAATCTCGATAACAGGAACTAATACCTCAATTGCCAAGCTCTCAAGATCGACCAACAAGTGTCTGTCTTTTATCAAGTATATAGCCATCGGATACGTACTCAAGGCATCGGCGACTATATTATCCTTTCCTGGGTGGTACTATAATGAAATGTCAAAGTCCTTCATCAGCTTCATCTGCCTCCTCTGCCTCATGTTCAACTCTTTCTGTATAAACACGTACTTCAAGCTCTTATGGTCTGTAAAGATCTCCATATACTCTCCATACAGATAGTGTTTCCACAGCTTTAGAGCAAATATAACCGCTTCCAACTCCAAATCGTGGGTGGGGTAGTTTTTCTTATGATGATGTAATTGCTTGGCAGAAGAGGCAATCACGTTCCCGTGCTGCTGAAGAACGCAACCCAAACCTTTTCGTGAATCATCACTGTAGATAGTTAATCCATCTATCCTCGATGGCAACGTCAATATTGGAGCTGTTGTTAATCTCTTCTTCAGCTCATCAAATACGGTCTGACAATCCTCTGTCTAGATAAAATCCACATCCTTCTTGGTCAGCCTAGTCATCGGCCCTACAATCTTGGAGAAGTCTTGTACAAACCTCATATAGTAACCTGCTAGTCCAAGAAAACTCGTGATCTCATCCACTGAACTGGGAGTAGCCCACGACTCCACTGCCACGATCTTCTTCGGGTTAACTGAGATCTCGTCACCTGTCAACACATACCCAATGAATTCAACCTTGTCAAGGAAGAACTCGCACTTTGAAAGCTTCCCATAAAGTTTCTTTTTCCTGAGAGTCTTCAAAACCATATTCAGGTGCGCCTCATGCTCCTCTGGGGTCTTCGAATAGACAAGGATGTCATCAATGAACACCACCACAAACTTGTCAAGGTACTGGTGGAACACCCTGTTCATCAGGTTTATAAATATTATCGGTGCATTATTCAACCCAAATGGCATCACCATGAACTCAAACTAGCTATATCGAGTCCGAAAAGCTGTCTTCGGAATGTATTCTTTCTTTACTTTTACCTGGTGGTAGCCTGACCTCAAGTCTATATTTGAGAAAACCTTCGCTCCGCTCAACTGATCGAAGAGATCATCTATGCTCGACAGTGGATATTTGTTCTTGATAGTGAGGTTGTTTAGAGCTCTGTAGTCAATACACATGCATACAGACCCATCCTTCTTCGGTACGAACAATACCGGAGCTCCCTATGGTGATAAGTTAGATTTGATGAAGCCCTTGTCCTGCAACTCAATAACCTGCTTCTTCAATTCTGCCAGTTCATTATTATTGACCCTATAAACATACTGTGATATTGGCTCTGTGCTTGGCACCAAGTCTATAGAGAACTTGACATCTCTATCTGGCGACAGACCTGACAACTCCTCTGGAAAGACATCCAGGAACTCTGTTATTAAAGGATATGGCAACTCTCTTCCTCCATCCTGGCTCCACAAAAAGTTCCCCTACTCTGCTCCGCTGCTCCTCTGGCGACCTCGAACTCTGGCTCTCCTGGCGGTCAAAATATTACTCTGCCTCCACGACAATCTATAGTATCATGGTGCCTACTAACCCAATCTATCCCGAGTACAATACTGTAACCCGAAAGTGGCATTATGACTAATCACACACTCAACTCTCGGCCTTCCAATAAAACTCTTCAGTTCTTGCAAAAATCACTAACTAGGATAATGCCTTCGCCAGTCATGATCTTATAAGTCCTATCTAAGGGTGTTGTCTCTAAATAATGCTTAAGAGCATAAGATACAAATACAAAACTATAGGAAGCATCAAAATTGAATAATACAAGTACTATAATGGAATCGAGAAGAATTGAACCTGATATTACGTCTCCTGCTGGCTCAGCCTCCTCGACCGTCATGGCATACGCTCGTCCCTGTGGTGCAGCTCTCTACTGGTGCTAGTGCTGGGCAAACCTCTGCTGCTGTGGCGGAAGTGGTGGTCCCCTCTGCTGGCCTCCTGGTGCAATAGGTGCTCTGACAGGTCCCCTCTAAGCGGCTGCTCCACCCTGACCTGGACGAGTCTGAATAGGCGAACAATCTCTCAACTGGTGCGCTAACAATCCACAAGAAAAATATGTACCCATCCTCTTCCTGCAGATGTCTCTCGTGTGTCCTACCTTCCCGCTGTACGCACACTGGACAACAGGCTGGGTCTGCCTCTGTGGCTACTCCTGGATATGTCCTCGAGCTGGTACCTGGTGCTGCTGGTGCTGATACGGCCTCTGTTGCTGCTGAAAGTGGGAACGCTTGTCCGATCCTGCGCTACCACTCGTTCCTCCAGAAACGTCGCATCCTCTCTTGGGCCTGAGGTCCAGATCATCCTCAGTATTCTAGACATCCATCAGAATGCCCTCAAAGGTAGCAGTACGACGTCCAGAAGTACGAAACTTGGTCTCACTCATCAGTGCCTTCCTGAACTTTCGGGCTCGGTCTCCTGGGTTCCGAATCATCGACGGTGCAAAATAACTCAAGGGGCAAAACTCTGTGGTGTACTCATCGAACAATATGTTTTCTTGGACCAAGTCATAGAACTGACTCTCCAAGGCTCCCAAGGCCACGTCGGGAAAAAACTTCTCCTTGAAAAGCTCCTTAAAAGCCTCCCAAGTAAGTCCTATAGCAGTAAGTCTCAGCTCTGTACGATACCAAGTTAACGTGAAGTCTTGGCTCCGTATGATACCAAGTCAACGCGATATCGAACATCTGGCTGCCGACGGCCTCGATCTGCAGACTCTCTGGAATCAAAGCCAAGCGCAAGTTCCTCTCTATGTCCTCTATCCAGTCGTCGACGTAGAGTATCCCCTCAACGCCCTTGAACTCCTGAGGTATCATCCTCTTAAAGTCCACTATAGTGCCTGGCCTCTATTACGGCTCTTTTGGCCAGGATGCTGTTGCGCGACTCTCTCCACTACCTGAAGAGCCACCCAATGAGCATTCTTCATGCTCTCCCTTATCAGTTTCATCTGTGCTTTGTGCGCCTCTGCCTTGCATCCTTTGCGCCTCAACCTAAACTCGTTGATCCTCTGTCGACGTCCTCTGAGCATCCACTATGCCGTGGATCAATACAAACATATGTGCTCCGTCAGCAGGCACACCTCGTAGAAATGAAATCTGTGGTGGTGGAAGGTTTACCGTAACAATCGGGACAACCCTCTGGACAGGTGGGGAAGGAAGACCCCCAAAAACTGCAGAAACTGCTACACGAACAGGTGAAGCAGGAGGAGCAACTTTAGTTATCTGGGTGGCAGGTCGAGAGGTGGCAGACCTCTCGGAAGCTGCAGGTCCCAATCTCAGCGACCTAGTCTTCGGTGGCATCCTGAAGACAGACCAAAAAAGAGAAATCAATTAAGGCAAAAGATACGATATCATCGAAGAAGGATAATAAAATTTTACAAGAAGTAGTTATTCAGAATAATAAAATAGAATTATAAATTTTCTAGTTGTGATGGAGCATACTCTCATCTATACCCTATCTTATGCTCATAATAGTACTCTAAATCAGAGCACTACTATGATACTGCACTAGTTGCGACCTAATCTTACTCTTCTAGATTAGACCTGCGTGGGCTACCACTAAAACGTGTCATGACCCGTACTCGAAATTTGGGCATGAGTCATGGGTACGTCCAGCCTATGCCACAGCATCGACGGTATAACGCTGGTCTCAATACTACTAATCACAACTCACAACATAACCTGTCAATGATCTCAACTCCATAAAGAGGACAATAAAAAAGCATTTGATCATCAAAATACAAGGTACTCAATCACAATAACTATAAGAAGATAAATGGCACGATAAGAAATGAAAGATAATAGAAGTTCTAACATAAGTCTCGAACACAACTCAAATAACAATAATAAGTCTAAAGTCTAACTGACTCAACATAAATAAGCCTCAACATAATACACCCAAGTCTCACAGTTTAGAATAATCCAATACATAATAAACTAGGCTAAATACTGTCTAAACGACTGCGGGTGGTGTCTCCTCTAAGGAGAGTGGCACCTCTAGAATCTTCGGGATGTAAACTCTATTTATTCCTGGACCATAGTGGGTAGGACAAAAATTCTCAAGATCCTCTGAAAAATGTTATCCAGTCAGAATTTGAGCGAAGCACAAACACTAACAACAATTTTAATTATATTGACAAAAACTATAAAATCGTGCAAGGAAATACATGATAAAGAAATACTAAAAAATAAGAAATACTGGAGAGACATGTTATCAGCATATAGAACTAACCAGCAATAAAACCGATATATGTGAATACTATAAATGAGTGAAATAGAATAAAAGAATAGAAATTTCTAGCTAAGTGTTGTAACGCCCCGCTCCGCGCCGGCGTTATGTATCAAGGTGAGTGGGCAGAACTTCGTTCTCTGATTCTTGCACGCCTTAATAATAACCTGAGTTTTTGCTTGCAATGTTTTCTTAAGAGAATGATAGAACCTGCCTTGCATGTTAATGAACGAACTCACCTAGCTTGTCTTTGAAACAATGCCTGCTTAACGAGAATCCTGAATCGCCTGCTTAAAGTGCATGAATATGTTCACTATCGTCTATGCTTCGAGAGAACCATACTGTGCCTGAACGTGTTCAAGTGATAAGTCGGATTGCCCCGCAACAACAAGTGTATTCTGATGGTTTGTCTCGTCTGCATACTAGAGTTTAATTGATAGTGTTCCATGCATTCGTACGCGGTCGGACAATGGCTTTTGGTGGAGAGCTGAACTGCATGCGTTATAACCACCATGGGTCACAGCTGCCATTAGCTTCAGGGAATGAGTCATTGCTATGCTGTTCCACCAGCTGCCGATCCTGAATACTCGGGGACCGCCCTGCATATAGCTAAGTCATTGTGTTGGCTTGGATAGTGACTGCCCCTAAGAATGTGCATCGTGCGTCTAGCTATGCATCAGACCCTCGAGTCGCACGAGACACGCTACGCACACCCTGAAACATGAACGGTTTGCTTGCTTGCATATTCAATTATGAAACTCTGTTTCCAAACATGTTTCTAAACAAGTAAATTGACTCTGCTAGCGAACTGCATGAAACGAACCTAGGTAAAACTAGAAAGATCACTAGTAATGTAATGTTTTATAACATGATTACTTAGTGCCTATTTGAGAATGCTTGTTTCTGTTCAGTTGATTTATCTCACCAGTACTTGTATAAAGTGCTGACCCACCAACAGTTTACTTGTTCGCAGGTACTGGATCGTCCGAGGGAGCGATAGGCGTGCCACAGTCCCGAAGACCCAGAATCCTGGTTTCGATTGTTGCCCCGAGAATGCTATCGTATAAGGGGGCATAATGTATGGAACGAACGTGTGCCTTTGCTAAAGGAAACCAAAGTTGCCTCGATTGTCCCGAATACTCAGTTGGCTAATGCATTGCATTGCAACAAGTCCCTTTCCGCTGCTTACTCGATTGATGCGATGATAGCCAACTATCAACTTAAACGATTGGCCTTGCACGGGCGCAACCCCAGGCCCGTGCGGCATCACGTCCTCCGAAAGCTCGAACGGGCCATTCGCTTGGCTCCCTTCCTCCCTCGCACCCTCGGGACGGGCGCGGTGATTCGCGTCCGGCGGCCGAGGCACGGTGATACGTGTCCGGTTCGTTAATTCCCGGCCGCACGGGGCGGGGCAGGACGGAGCGGCGGCCCGGGCGGGTCCGGGGCGTGACAGAATGGTATCAGAGCAGAATCGATTCTCTGGCCCAAACCGTTGCTATGACTCTGAGATATTATCGATATGGTTTTGCAAAGAGCGTTCCATACAATAAGTCCATAGATATTCTCAAAGTGCAAAATATTTCCTGAACTTGAATTGCTTGATTGTTTCGATTGAGTACGGCGAGGGACGGCACTATCGCTACTCGGGATATCGAGAAGTTTATCCTTGAAGTTTCGAGGACGAAACTTTCTGTTGGTTGGTAAGTATGTAACGCCCTGCTCCGCGCCGGCGTTATGTATCAAGGTGAGTGGGCAGAACTTCGTTCTCTAATTCTTGCACGCCTTAATAATAACCTGAGTTTTTGCTTGCAATGTTTTCTTAAGAGAATGATAGAACCTGCCTTGCATGTTAATGAACGAACTCACCTAGCTTGTCTTTGAAACAATGCCTGCTTAACGAGAATCCTGAATCGCCTGCTTAGAGTGCATGAATATGTTTACTATCGTCTATGCTTTGAGAGAACCATACTGTGCCTGAACGTGTTCAAGTGATAAGTCGGATTGCCCCGCAACAACAAGTGTATTCTGATGGTTTGTCTCGTCTGCATACTAGAGTTTATTTGATAGTGTTCCATGCATTCGCACGCGGTCGGACAATGGCTTTTGGTGGAGAGCTGAACTGCATGTGTTATAACCACCATGGGTCACAGCTGCCATTAGCTTCAGAGAATGAGTCATTGGTATGCTGTTCCACCAGCTGCCGATCCTGAATACTCGGGGACCGCCCTGCATATAGCTAAGTCATTGTGTTGGCTTGGATAGTGACTGCCCCTAAGAATGTGCATCGTGCGTCTAGCTATGCATCAGACCCTCGAGTCGCACGAGACACGCTACGCACACCCTGAAACATGAACGGTTTGCTTGCTTACATATTCAATTATGAAACTCTGTTTCCAAACATGTTTCTAAACAAGTAAATCGACTCTGCTAGCGAACTGCATGAAATGAACCTAGGTAAAACTAGAAAGATCACTAGTAATGTAATGTTTTATAACATGATTACTTAGTGCCTGTTTGAGTGAATGCTTGTTTCTGTTCAGTTGATTTATCTCACCAGTACTTGTATAAAGTGCTGACCCACCAACAGTTTACTTGTTCGCAGGTACTGGATCGTCCGAGGGAGCGATAGGCGTGCCACAGTCCCGAAGACTCGGAATCCTGGTTTCGATTGTTGCCCCGAGAATGCTATCGTATAAGGGGGCATAATGTATGGAACGAACGTGTGCCTTTGCTAAAGGAAACTCAAGTTGCCTCGATTGTCCCGAACACTCAGTTGGCTAATGTATTGCATTACAACAAGTCCCTTTCCGCTGCTTACTCGATTGATGCGATGATAGCCAACTATCAACTTAAACGATTGGCCTTGCACGGGCGCAACCCCAGGCCCGTGCGGCATCACGTCCCCCGAAAGCTCGAACGGGCCATTCGCTTGGCTCCCTTCCTCCCTCGCACCCGCGGGACGGGCGCGGTGATTCGCGTCCGGCGCGCCGAGGCACGGTGATACGTGTCCGGTTCGTTAATTCCCGGCCGCACGGGGCGGGGCAGGGCGGAGCGGCGGCCCGGGCGGGTCCGGGGCGTGACAAGTGTTGTGAAATATCAGTTTGCTACATGATCGGCTTGGGACTAAATCATGCTTGTTATATATAATTGGCTATGATACATGTGAGGTCAGGCTAACCATCTGGTTAGCTATGATGCGAGTAATAGTCAGGCTAATCATATATAAAAGGCTATGAGGCATGTAAATGGTCAGGCTATACCCTACGTGATATGTAGGGTGAGCTATGATGCATGTAAAGTGGGGTATGATCACATAATCTTGCTAATATTTTTCCGTCCCGAGCTAGTACGGTGGATTCCAATCACGACTCCTCATGATAGGTATCTTTGATACTAGCCCGTGTATCTGCTGTGTCTGAATTAAGTATACACTATAACTAGAATCATAGTAATAATCAAAATAATAAAAACTGTCAAAGAATGTACTCGCCTGAGATCCTGAGCAATGAATGAGGATCGATGTCCAAGATAGAATCGTAAAGACCTAAATATGAAAATATAATATTATTTGGTGTTTTAGAAGGACAATATCATTAACAATGTTGAATACAATTATTAGTCCAAAACTAGGTCTTTAATAGGCTAACAATGTCATTACCTCACTTTACTAAGTTTCTAGATCATTCTAAGTATACTAGTATACTAATTTACCATAGGTACTCTAGTTATTAACTTAACTGATACTATACTTAACTGTTACTAATATACCCATAAACAGTGCACAAGTTGCACAACTGTTACTGAAGTAACTACTATTCCTTATCCCCTTGCATCCTGATATGCACTAAGTGCAATCCCTCTCGCTGATACCCAAGTACCCAACTCACTCATACCTAATTAGCACACTAACTGATACACTCTAGGTATCACTTTCCTTTACAAGCTGTTGCCAACCCTCTCACTCACACACAACCTACTCACTAGCAACTCCCACAAGGACTTCAATGCAAGAGATCTCCCGCTTTCTCTGGGCTTCATCCACTCAATCTTCAAAAGCATGAAACCTGGAATTTTAGATCGAGATTGGCTCTTCTAACTATGCATTTGCACAACTTTTTACTAAGCCTAGGCCTGGGAATCACACTCCTTTACCTTCACATAGATACATCATATTGTCCATCCTTATAGCTCACTGGAACACAATAACACCCTCTAATAGTTAACCACCACTGCTACCTGAGTTCCCAAATAACTAAGTCCTAATACTAATGCACCTAATTAACAGTTAACTCACTATCACCTCTCACTACTGCAACACATATATGTACACTTGTACATGGATCTGGCACCTATCCTACTGGAGCTAGCCTTGACCAATTAACCCCACAAATATGAGATAACTCAGGACACTACTAACTGATCTCAGTTCTCCTCTTTTAACCTGAACTAATATACCCTTAATTCTCTATATCTCAGTCATGGTAACTATAGTTTCTGATATTGTAGTGTATCAGAAACTCTCTCAATGAAACAAGTTCTCCTCTAGATTGTACAGCTACCTGGTTGTTGCTGCAACCCGAGCTTATAAGCTATGTGCACACAAGTTAGCTTACAAAGCCAAGTTCACCCGCTACCAAAAACTGTAGAAGTTTTGCAAATGCAGTGCATACTTCCATCACAGTTCCTCCTGAAGCACAGTCAAGTTGCTGCATTATGCAGTTCATTCCCTTCACTCTTGCCTCACTGCAGGTTTGGAATCACACTCTGCACTATAATGCAGAGCACCCACTGCAGGATACAGGTTGCAGTCCACTCACTACCGCAAACCCGATTGAGCTTCTTATTGCTAAGTGTAATGTTCTTCTAATCTAATACATAACACCTCGACCAGACCATATCCCAACACAACATGTCACTCCATGCTTACTGATTTTCTAGTGCTTGAAAATACATATACATTCCCTTCCTGACATACCTTACACTCAACATTAACACAGCAACAATCCAACCACAACTACTACAACAACAACAACTATTGTAATTATTGTATCCCCCCACCCTTCTTCCTTCTCACAACAGCAAACACATCAATTACAACCTCACATTTACAACTACTGATACCACCATAACCCCCTACTACCACTGTGACAGAAGGTTGCAGTAACCCCAACTGAACTTGCACACACACACACTGACACAGTAGCATAGGAACGACACATAACTGATACTCTAGCTGCATCCTTAAAACAATATATATATATATATATATATATATATATATATATATATATATATATATATATATATATATATATATACATACATATATATATATATATATATATATATCCAATAATATATAAATTAGGCACTATAAATAGGTATACTTCCAATTAATCATTTCATCAAACACCTTAAGTGCACCAATGTGATACTCTATGATACACCACAAATCTTCATGACAAAACCCATAATATACAATTAATAACACACACACACACACACACACACACACACACATATATATATATATATATATATATATATATATATATATATATATAGTATGTTTAGCTATTATAAAAAATAAGGAAAATACACTCATAACACAAAACCCCAATATGCATACAACACTATTGAAGAAAATATCATGAAAACTAATAGAGACTCATGCTCTTCCCTTATGGCTATTTCTAAACCATGGGCGGGCTCCTAATGGCCAAAAATAATAATAAAAATAGAATTTAAATGAGAGATTTCAAATTTTTACCTATTGGGAGGTGGATTCCCAATGCAAAATCAAGGGTTCTCTAGCCAAGCCTCTTCTTCTCCAATGATCCTTGTGACCAAAGTTTCTAGGCTTCTTAGATGAGAAAAATAAGAGAGATTAGGGTTTTAAATTCTAAAATTTGGTAGAGGAAAGAAAGGGTTTGGGGAAGAACTTCTTCGAGAATATTTTATGAGCTATGAGTGACTTTGAGGGAGGCTCCCCCTCTCCTATATAGGGCCAGCCACTTAGTCTAGGGTTTGGTTAATGCACAATTGTCTCATTTATCCTTAATGGTTTGTCATAAAGAGCTATTCAATAAGTGGGATTTAGTTCCAAGTGAGGGTTTAACAATTTTTTCTAATTAAATAAAAAGGGGATTAACTAGTGGGTTCAAAATGTCTAGTCCACTAACCCATATTATTAATACTAATAATACCACATATAATACATATTATGTAACTACAACACAATATATATATATAAATATTGTAAAAGATATCAAAGCACCTACTCTAGAAATGTGGTAGTGACAATATCCAATGAGTCACAAAAAATATAAGACGAACTGTCTAAACCTGGAGACAAATCCAGTACAAAAATAAGCCTATCTACTAAGCTACTAATAAAATTTTATCTATCTCAACCGGAATGAGTCTCTCTTGAGCCACAGTCTCTAGTTCTAAGCCAACTATGTCCTGAGGCCCATAGTGAGTGGGATAACACTTCTCAGTGTCATCTAGAAAAAAAATATTCAGTCAAAAAAGGAGCAAAGTACACCTCTAACAACAGTTCCAACAAATGATAAAAACTATGTAACAGTAAATAGAGAGCATATATCAGATGAATAGAGCATGACAAGAATATACAAGAATAAGGAAATACGAAAAATACATACAAGAGGTATGAACATCATATATGGAAATAAGGAGATATAACTATCTAAGTGAGTGAGTACTACCTTCAACATGTGATCGGCTTGGGTACTGCTCAAGAACCACGGGCCTGGTTAATTATACGTACGGTGTATGAGCAATACTATCCAAAAAAATAAGAATTACAGGGGTATGATCACATATCTACACTAAATACTCCCCATCCGCGACTAGTATAATGGATCCAACCATGGCATGCTATGACACGGAATTCTCTGAGAAGGAGCTAATCTTCTCATGAATCAGTGTCCATACATATACAAGAATAATGGGGTTCACACAAGAAATATACCATAAACTACCAGGAATAACACCTCATGACTGGATCCAGGAATACCAATCCGTGTAACCAAGTTTCAAGAAATCAAGGATATCTACACTAAATACAAGAACCATAGAGAATATCATTAATGGAAAACTATCAGAGAATGTACTCGTCTGGAATCCGATAAACAGTATCAAAGATATCTGGAACGGTGCCTCGAAGACCTAAATATGCAATATTACATTAATATAAGATTTTGGAATAAATACAAGTTAAACTAGTCCAAATCTAGGTCATAAAGCCATTTCCAAGTCAAAATAGTCAAACTAGGTCAACTCCTGGTCAAACTTGGTCAAACTAACTATTTTTAGGTTGCATGAGTCCATATGTAGGATATTGGGTCCATACACTATGTATCTAGGCTATAGTAGCTATAGCAGGATACTAGAGTATTAACCATATTCTGTATCATAAGATACGTATTATTTTATATATGAAAATACTATATAATACACAAGTATAATATATACTAGTATCTCCTAGCTAAACTAATGCTAAGGGGATAACTTGGCTTTGAACCAACACGGTATCACACTACCTACACCCCTCTTGATACACAAATCCAATACCTTGAGTAAACTCCAATATCTCACATTACCTTATGCACTAACTCAAGGTAATACCAACATAGCTAAATACTTAGCTAACTATATACATAGCGAAATGCTATATATAAACTAACAGTTGTAGATCTAAAAGTATGTAGATAACTGATACTTAATCTAACCCTCATATTACAATATAACTAATACCCATACTAACTCTCACTAGAACTAAGACTAACACAGCCTTCCCCCTATACTACCATGCTTCTGCTGCCAAGGCATCATGTTGCTGCTGCTGTTGTATCTATATACAGAATATACAACTAGTCAATACAGAAAGACACCCCCCCTTCGAGTCAACCTTGCATTGGCAAGGTTGCTCTGCTGCTGTTGTTGTGCACTCTGATACACACCCGACTTGCCATTACTGCCCCCTATAATATCAATTGACACTCGTTTAGACTTTCTCTCCCTTATTCACAGTAAACACACCATTTTTAACTCTAATAGTCCAAAAATGAACTCAAAATTAGTCCACACTCAACCATATTAGTGCACTAATACTCACAATCTATATATGGACTCAAAACAGTGAGCACATCTATACATAACCACAATAAAATCTCCCTCTCCATATATACAACCAAAAACACAAAAATACATCCTATAAACATAGATGGATTAAAGTATAATCAATATATATCTATATATGCCATATACACATCAATAACCATACTCAAAAAGCTATACACAAGTCTAATTAAATTAGAATGCAAAATACAAACGTGATAAGTGCACCGCAGACGTATCACACTCAATATATGATACGCTTGTGATACGGCTCTAACACATCAGCAAATGTATCACGAAGGATACGAGCAATTCTAGAATCATAATTAGAAGCAATACATAGTGCTAACTATTCAACTACGTGTTTGTGTCATAATATGACATGCTCAAACCCCCGTGTCGAAGGAAAAAACTCTCAAAATAATCCGTATCACCAAATTGTCATGATACGGCCTATGCGTATCCATTGTGGATACGATACTAGTCTCACACAACCAAACACATAGCAATTTGGTCCAATTGACCTATTGACAACACATGGTACACCAATCTCGGATTTCTCCCAAATTAGGCACAAAATACATCATAACATTCACAATATGGGTCCCTAGTAGTAAATTCTTCTTCCTATAGGTAGCCCTAGTACATATGTGGGTTCCTAATAATTAAACTACATATTTATAGTCTAATTAGCAAATAAATTCTGAATTGTACCTATTGAGAGATGGATTCCCATTAAAAGTCTCCAATTGGATGCAAAGAGCCCTCAACTTGTGCAATCTCCTTCTTCTTCTAGATCTTTGACTCCTCCTTCCTTCTAGAGCTTCTACTGGTGAAGTAGGGGAAAAAATGGAAGAGAATTTGATAAAACTTTGGTGGAAAAAAAGGGAATTTGGGGAAGAACAATTGTAGATCTAATTGGAATGAAATGACAAGAGGAGAGAGTCTCCCCTCTCTAGAAGTGGCCGGCCCCCTTCCTTGGCCTCCAAGCAATGGGTAAAGACTAGTTAGGTCCACTAATACAAGTCCAAATATAATGTAACATCTAACAATAAATAAATAATAAAATAAATAAATAAATATTTAACATGGACAATAATTAATTAATTAGGAAATGACAAAATTAATCCTAGTCAGAAAATGTGGTAGTGACAACAATGACCCTTATAACCCAATTGGGTTGTCATGAAGAAATTAATTAGTGGCAGAAGCTTCTCTTACTAATAAAGGTTCAATCTAGTCTTTAATTAATGAGAATGGTTAGCTAATTTTGGTCTAATAGGACTAGTATAATAAATTGGTCTAAGTTGTCATGTCAAGTCTAGTTAGGTCCACTAGTGTCATGTCTAATTATCTAATCTAATCTACATACCAATAATGATATTAGGCATAATATACACCATACATATTATATAAAAAATAATATAAATATATTATTTATAATAATATAAAATGACAAAAATATCCCTATTCTAGAAATATGGTAGTTACAATCCTACCTCCTTAGAAAAATTTTGTCCTAGAAATTTGAAGATGATCATACCCCCTTTAGGTAAAACCCCCAGCCCGTCTAAAATCATACAAGCATATAATTTAAAAGAGTCACTAATTATTGTTAATATCCAAGGTTTTAGTCTCCGTCTGTCATATTATTGCAATCTCTATCAGGATATACTTCTAACTATAGTAACTATATAACACAAGCAACTATAAGGTACTAAGAAATTAATCAAATCAATGGATGGGAAAAGGACGAAAAAAAGAACAGAACTTGCTAACCCATCACCTGTAGCATCGGCCTCATCGACCGTCATCACAAATGTCCCATCCTGCTGAGGTATCTCCCTCCGTGGGGGCTGAGCAATCTACGGTGCCACAGGTGTCCTAACTCCACCTCTCTGGTTTGGGGCTATACCCTAAGCTAGACGATGAGGGGCTAGGATACAATCCTTCACCTGATGCTTAGTAGACCAATGGTGCAAGCATGCCCCGATCCTCTTCCTGCAATCATCCCAAG
Organism: Iris macrosiphon; assembly: GCA_036927795.1. Classification (NCBI taxonomy): domain Eukaryota; kingdom Viridiplantae; phylum Streptophyta; class Magnoliopsida; order Asparagales; family Iridaceae; genus Iris; species Iris macrosiphon. The sequence continues at coordinate 102,292,672 of JAYESA010000018.1, read as the reverse complement.
TATGCATGGCCCTCTAGCAATAAGCACACGTGGGAGTATGATGTATCTGCACCTGAGGCTGTTGTATCATCTGTTGAACTGGGGCTCCACCTGGAGCCCAAAACTGCTACTGGTGATGAAATGCTCTCGGCTGCTGGAAGTGGGGTCACTTAGTTGGACCCACACTGCTACTAGCTCCTCCCAATACATCTTTTTCCCTCTTGGACTTGAGCCCCAAGTCATCCTCTGTCCTATGAACGTCCACCAAAATCTTCTCGTACGTCGCAGTGCGGTGACCTCTGGTATGCGATTTGATCTACCATATCAAACCCTTTCGAAACTTTCTCGCTCTCCCTAGGGGATTCTGTCCCTCCACGAATCTATCCAGTCTATAGAACTCAGCAGCTTACTCGTCCACCATCATACTTCCCTGGACGAGATCATAAAACTAGCTATTTAGAGCACTCATGGCCACATCTGGAAAGAACTTTTTCTTGAAAAGCTATTTAAACATTTTTTAAGTCAATCCCAATGTCGCAATCCTTGGATCTGTGCTAAACCATGTCAGGGCTATATCAAACATCTGGCTACCGGCCACCTCTATATGTAAACTCTCCAGGATCTGCACCATCCGCAAGATCCTCTAGTTGTACTCTATCCAATCATCGACAAACATATCCCCTTCGTGCTCTTGAAGGACTGCAATACCATGACAAAACAGACCATAAACCACATATATTTTTTTCTAGATTGTATGTTGTATGATTGTAGGTAGGATTTTCTTATATTTGATTGTTGGAGGTTTGACCGTAGAGAAGATTAATGAAGAGGTTATGACTAGACAGAGAGAGATAAGGTGCCTTAAATTTTGAGGATAAATATTAATTTAAATAAAGAGATGAGAATTTAATATGGCAGAATTGACGATTTTGTTAAATCATAGATTTTTATGAAGATCATGATATGATTAAATTTGTCATTAAATTTTGAGAAATTTAAGAAGATTATCATTATATTTATTTGACTACAAGATATAAATTTATATTTATATTTGAATATGGTATTTAAAGATTTTATAAGTATTACATCATTGAGTATTGTATAGAAAAAAAATCGAGGAATAAGATCACTAAAGGATTAGAGCTTGGATTCAAATTTTGGGAGGAGATTTTAAATTTTCTAAATATACATTGATTGGATTATAAATTAGAGGATTGGATATTAAATTTTTGAGTATTCAGTTATTAACTTAAAATTTTGGAGAAGATTGTAATAAGAATGGAATTTGATTTTAATATTGAAGATTTTCAGAAATATGATATTTATATAATTTTAAAATTTTTGTGAAATAACAATATGGATTTACTTCATGATTATATGGTTTGATAATTTTAAATTTGATGAAAAAATAATATCAATAAATAAATACAACTATTGAGGATCTTAAATTTCGATGACAAAAATTTTCTAAGGAGGGTAGACTTGTCACTACCATATCCTAAAATAGGGATATTTTTGTCATTTTTATCTATTATAAATATTGTGTGTATTTATTTTAAATAATTGTATGATATGTGTATATATATATATATATATATATATATTATATATATGGTGTTCTTTAATGCAATAGTTAGTAGACTAGACCTAGAAGCCCATTAGATGAACCCCTGATCGAATTATAGGATCATAGATTTTAATTAGTATTTTTAGGATTAATTATTGAGGTTGTAATTAATTATCGTGATTTTATTTAATTGTTATGCCTTACCGTTGCTTCGATATTTAGAGCGCTACCCTATCTTTTGCCTTCCAACAAATTTTATACCCTTGTCCTAGACGTGTCCGTCCTCCATTCTGACCCTTGTGCAACTCATAAATATGCTCTCTTATGCTTTATTTTAGTCGCACAATGTTCGTTACGGATGTTTATTTTTAATTCTAAATAAATTTAACTTTGTATCCTTGTGCGTTCCAATCGAAATTTGAGACACAATCTTGATCCATTTTGTGCAACCCAAATTATGATAATATTTTACTCTGAGTTTTCTACGTCTATGACACTTTTGTTCCACCTAATTTTAATCCCATGTACTTCCAATTAATTTTAGAACACCATTTACATTAATTTTAATAAAATTGGTGTAAGGACCCAACTTAACCCAAAACTAGACCCAACATCAAACTAAACCAAACCCCCATTCACACCCTCAAGACTCATACTAAATACTATACACCATTTTCATCCACAACATCACACAAAATATGGTGTTTTCCCACATCCAATCCAAAAAACCCATTTTTTTGCAATTTTCCAATTGTTGGCGACTTTATTGTAAAAATGCAATAAGGTGTCACCATCCTATTGGTCAAGACACATGAAGAAACCCTTCCCTTCATATGTGAATTTTCTCTATGATTTTGGAGTGTGTAACACTCAACATCCTTCCCCTCATCAAATCCTAGCCATCCATTTCAAACAACACCATCTCCACCTTTAAATTTTTATATAAAAACAAGTTAAACCCAATCCCAAGGTGTACTTGGGCGGCCCAAATCCCTAGGGCTACACAACCCATCTTCTCCACACATACATATACAATATTTCTACATAAACTCCTCACTATCCTCCTTCATCCATCAACCGAAAAACCCTAACCCTAAAACTAACTCAACCTCCCCATCATCTTCCTCCTCAGACCGACCCCATCTCCGGCCCTTCCCCGGCCATCTCCCAACCACTCAACTCCGGCCCCACTCCACGACCACCGAGCCTCACCTGAACCTCCTTCCCTCATCCCCGTTCTCCGGTCTCTTCCCCACGCCTGAGCAGCCCGCTGTGCACCGCCTACACCCCAACCTTCCTCTTCTTGACCTCGTCTTGCTCCGGCCACCGTCGAGAAGTGCACCTCCAAGCATCACCATTAACACCACCCCGGCCTTCTCCTCTCGCCTGAACCAACTGCCTCCCTCCATCTCCTCTGGTCATCGTCTCCGACTTCCAACCGCCGCCCCTCCGCACAGTCCCCGACTACAGCACCCCTCGACTTCCCTCCACAGCAGCCGAGCACAACCTGCTCACCTCGCCGGAGATACTATCCCGACCTGACCCGACCTCCTCCTCCTCTTCCATCATCTTCTTCCTGAGCCTTCGACCTCGCCGGACCACCACCCCCATGACAGTCCTCCACCACCTCTCCTCCCTATTCTCTCTACCTTCTTTACCCGAGCCCCGACTGCACCACAACCACCAGCTCTACCACCATTAACACCTCACCTGAGTCTCCTCTCCGGCCATCCCTGGTCATCATCATCACCATCATCACCATCATCATCACCATCATCACCATCATCATCATCATCGTCATCGTCGTTATCGTTGATCCCGTGCGTGCACGCCAAGGTTCGACTGCCCTCCTTCGTGATTTTATGTGTGTGTATGTGTAAATAGTGCAGGGTTAACATATTGCTTCATGACAGGTTTAGTTGGCTGATTTCAGACCCGTGTCAGTGAACCCAATGACTAGTGTGCTCGTACGTGTACGTATGCATATAATATTAGTTGATATATAATTAAGTAATTAAATGCTAATACTAGTTATGACTATATATGTGTTTATGTTATATGACCCTAGGTTTTAACTATGTATATCCCGTAGTTGCATGAGACCATGAGTGTTAATTATGGGTACCCTGTATTGCATATGACCATGTGACCCTGAGTATTAGTGAACTGCCTGCCTTGTGTTCACCAACATGCCAGCTTAGACATGTGTTGGTGTTACACGGGATTTAGATTTTTAGACATGTATTAGTGAGTTAACTGCCTTATGTACACCAACATACTGGCTAGACATGTGTTAGTGTTTGACTGTCTGATTATGCACAGCATTGAAGATATGACACCCGTGCATTTAGACGCATACTTGACCCTGCTAGTTGACTAGTTGCGACCCTTGCGTAGTTCCGAACGTAGTGTAATTATGTTTGTATGTGTGCTAGTGTAATGGTTGATGCTATATTGTATTATATTATATGTATATAGGACCATTGGATTGTTCTACGAGACTACAGGAGCAGGACATTGGTATTGCCCGCTCAGGACCCACGAGTACATTCTCTAATAGTTTCTTGTTATGATATCCTCTATGTTCATTGTATTTAGTGTAGATATCCATATTTCTTGACACCGATGGTTACACGAATTGGTATATCCGAATCTCGTCATGAGATGTTATTCCTTATATATGGTGTATCTTGTGCAAGTCTTGTTTCATTGATTATCTTATGCATGTACAGACACTGATTCTCGGGGAGATTTGCTACCTTCCTAGAGAATCCCGTGTCGTAGCATTCCATGGTTGGATCTACTATATCATTCGGGGGTGGAAAGTATTTTAGTGTAGATATGTGATCATACCCTTTATGTACAAGTCTTGTTCTCATGTTAGTGTTGGTCATACACCATACGTATGACTAACCAAGCCATTATTCATGTACAAGTTTTTATGCCGATCACATGTTAAAGCTAGTACTCACACACTTAGTCATTAGTATTCTTGATCATCGTCATATTGTTCATTCTTGTATTTATTTCCAGTATTTTCTTTATTGTTTATATCTTGTACATGTATATACATCTTGTATATTTATATCTATTTACTGCTACATAGTTTATATCATTGATCTAGAACTGCTATTAGAGATGTACTTTATTCTATCCTAACTGGAAATATTTTTTTTAGACTGTGACTTAGAGGACTGGTGTCCGACATATTATGGACCATAGGGAGAATAGCTGCAGACTTGGACCTTGTAGCTCAGGTGTAATTCCGGGAGGTCTAGCCGGGATCACTAGTTATTCAGTTAGTTTCTTTTAGTAGTTTATGGTACCGGATTTGTTTCCGGCATAGACTATTTTGTTTAGACTTGTGTTGCATTCGATTATTTATTTTTCTTCGATATCTTATCATGCTTTAGTTCTGTGATTGAGTATTTAAATATCATATTATGATATTTGTGTCTCCTTATGGAGTTGGATACTCATGTGAGATTGATTAGATAGTATTGTGACCTAGACAGCGTTCTACCGCCGATGCTGCGGTGTAGGCTGGACGTACCCACGCACTCGTGCCCCTATATCGGGTGCGGGTCATGACACAAAATTTGTCATGGAGTTGTACAGATATGCCAACACAAGAGCTCCCCATGCATGACGGTTAGATTCTGTCAGATTTTTCAGAAAAAGAAAAAAATGTAAATTTGCCGTAAATTCGAAGTTTGGAAATATAATTCCGTTGATTAGACCTAGTAAGTAGGCCCGGGTGTAAATTGGAAATATAATTCCGTTGATTAGACCTAGTAAGTAGGCCCTGGTGTAAGCAGTAACCTGAACATATAATAAAAAAGTATATCAGTTAAACTAAATAAAAATATATATTACATAAATAATAACATTAAATATTATACTTACTCGTTCCGCATCCACTAAGATTTCTTTCTCACCAATACAATCTATGTGCATAAAGTTGTGACGGAGCCACGAAAGCGTCACAAAACTTTTACCATATATGGTAGGCGGCTCCACGCCTAAATACTTCCTAATCATAGTTTTGGCGCAATATGATTCATCATTTTCAAATATTATAGGTTCACCCGTGATAGGTAATCCTAAGATATTTGCAACATCTACTAGCGAAATGGTCATTTCTCCGAATGGTAACTGAAATGTATTTCTTTCGGGCCATCACTGCTCAACTAAACTGAAGATCAAGTCTCGGTCGTGACGTAGAAAATGTATCTGATCAATATGATCAAAACAAAATACGTTCACCATACCATGTTGTTCTTCAGTCAACACCCAGTACACAATATCGTACTCATAACGCCATGCGACATGCTCTTGTGCTCAAAACGTATCAGGATAATCGTATTGCTATATATGACATATATAAACGATGTTATTATTAGACATGTAAAAAAATATAAATTATATTTACTAAAATAATTCAATTTTAATATATCTGTCCAGAAAATATTAGACTAGAAATGTGCGACTCACGTAGCCAGATAATCGTATCTGTGGTAGGCCCTCCTGGAATACGTCCATCATTTTGGGTACCCATCTGCAATATTTAATACTCAGTGTTAAAATATGTAATCAAATATTTAGTGTTAGCATGGCTACTATCACGAACATTACAGTTATAATAGTTAAAAAGTAATTACAATTACATAATTATAATTATAAAATTTACAAACATGTTCTCCTCTTTTCTTCTCTTATGTTCTCTACTTACTTCCTCCTCCTCTTCTCTTCTCTGCTTATTCTTCTTTCCTGCTTCTTCTTCACTTCCCTGTAACATTGCTTCCTCCCTCCCTCTCCTTATAATACATCAACACCCACCAACACCCACCTACATATTAAACCACCTACCAACATTTAAAATCAACTATCTACATATTTAAACCAACTACCAACATATTAAACCAACTATACATATTAAACCAACCCACCAACACACTACATATTAAACCAATCCACCAACACCCGAACATTAAACCAACCCACCCACCCACCCACCTGAACCAACCCATCCATATTTTCGCTAACTCAGTTGGCAAAAATCTGTCTATTCCTGCCCAAAATTCGGAGTTGGCGAAAATAAAGTTCTCCAAATTTTTACCATCTGGCTTGGCGATATGTACCAAAATTTTAAAATTTACAAAATTTCTATCGTTATGTTTAATTAATATAAATTTATTATCGGTACAGTAAATTTTCTATTAAAATAACCAACACCCTAATATATAATACATAACTAATATACAATGTTATACTAACTACTGCATCCACTACAGGGGAATGAAAGAGAGTTAAACCATACCATATGAAAAGAAGGAAGATGAAGAACGAGGAGGAGGTGATTGAAGGGGCTTACAATGATTTAGTGGGGCGGATCTGAAGGGAGGAGGAGCACCGGCGGTTGCGGTGAGGAAAACACGTGGATCTTGCCGGCGACGGATCGATCGGTCAAGGAACGACCGGTCAATGGGATATACAAGGTAATCACGATAGAGTAACTTCTCATGATAGGGATCTACTATATACCAATTTGTGTAACCATCGTGTCAGGAATCAAGTAAGATATCACTAAATACATGCATTATAGTAACTATCAAGTAAGAAAACTATCAAAGAAAATACTCGCACGTGGTCTAGACCAATGAATGTCAAACTATGTCCGAACTGGTATAACACTGACCTATATAGAAAATTCTATGTCATTTAGGAGTAATAAAGCAATAATCATGTTAAAATATGCTAGGATATGATTTATAGACCGTGTGAGTGGGTAAAAATTAAAGAGGAATGAGAGGGTTGAGTGTGTAGAAGGGTTAGGTGTTTGACATAGGTTTTCATGTGATGGGGGTGAGATGGAGGAGTTTTAGGGAAGTGAATGGTGATGCAATGGCATCCCACATATTTGGTTGACCATATTTGTATAGTATTAATAAGGGAAGTGAGGTTGGAAGTGATAAAAATAATACCAAAATTGGTAGGGCTGAATTTAATTAACAAAGGGGTTTAAAAAAATATAATTGGTCATGAGGATGGTGTTTGGTGTTATGTAGAGAGGAAAATGATGTATGGTGTTGTGTGTGAGCCCTATAAGAAATTGGATTGGGTGTTTCGACTAGTTTTGGGCTACGTTAAGTTGGTTGCTCAAAAAGACTATAAATTGTGTCATTGGTGTTTGTCAATGAATTAGAAGTATGTTGGGTTCCAATTGGATGTGACACAATTATCATGGTTGTAGTACACTCAGAGTAGACCATTATCATATATTAGGTTGCAAGGAATAGATCGAAGTTGTGTCACCAATTTTGATTAAAACGAACATATGAGCAAAGCTTAGGTTTGAATTAGATATTGTGTGATAAATATTGTGTGATTAAAATAAAGCACAAAAAAGTGTGTTCATGAGTGACGCAAAGGTCAAGATTGAAGACTGTCTTGTCTAGGTCAAGGGTGTAAAATTTTGTTAGAAGGCAAAGGCTAGTGTAGTGTTTCCAATATCGAAACAACGGTAATGTGCACCAAGTGAATCAAAAATAAAAAGGTGAATTATAACTCCAATTACCATTCCAAATTAACTCTAAATAAATCATAAACACTCCATAATCTAAGTATATCTAAAATTGGGTGTGTGAGTTTACACGAAGCGTGCGACTAGCATCCTCTGGGTTTAACCCAGCTTTGTCTCATCGGACTGCGTTAGAATCTTCTCATCAATGGAGAATTTATATCCCCGACAGAGTCGCCATCTTGTTTGCCATTGGTAAAAAAGGGAATTGATAATAAACTCTCGTTTATATAACAAACTAAAAAAGTGTACAAAGAATTTTTAAACATAAAATCTAAGTATCTAGGGAAGTGTGACGATGGAGATCGAGTACTGCAGCTGACTCCTTTACTCCGTTGAGGATCGACCGACGAAGGGGGTTGCAAGGTCTATGGCTCACTGGCACGAAAGACAACAACCGGGCACTTGGGTCTTCTTGTGTGTGTCAGTGTGTCCGTTGGGAAGCTCATATCCCTACTATTTATAGTCATCTGTACTGAGATGACCATATATGCGCATGTGCTGGAAATCACAATTTTTAGTCTATGCGTGCAAGTTTTGGGACTACCGTATGACATTCTCAACAGAATACGGTTGCAACCGCGCACGCATGTCGTGGTTTAACTGCCACATGGCTCTTGCTAAAATTGGCTATTGCTGAAATCGTAGAGTATGCCATGTAAGCTGGGTTGTTCACAGCCCTTGCGTCCATAACCTGGTCTACTTGACATGTGGCATGTGTTGGCTATTGAAAGCCTCTTGTTGGTTACTATAGTAAGATTTTGCCATATAAAGGCCTATGGGATCGCTACCGTATGAGGGATCCACCGCATGAAGACTATGCCTCATGAAGGCTCTATCGCATGGAAGTTTGTCGTGTGTACACGTGGCACAGCACAACTATATACTGATAAAGGTAATTACGATGGTGATGTAAGCGCTGAATTCCGTTGTCTGCACCGAATACAAGGCCCCAGAATAATAAATGCTTGTTAGCGCCATTAATTCTATGACTGACAAAAGTGAAACCATGCGGCAAACTTGTATGCGCCTAGGCTCTCTGCCACATGATTTTAGGCATGTTGCCTTTATGTGGCAGGCTTGCATGTGCCTTGACTTAGTAACTCATAAGCTTCATATCGCATAGATGCTTTGACCTTTGTGTATACATGCGGCCTTTAGTGCGAGCACATGGATCTACATTTTTCCATGCTTCTACAGCTTGAGAGGTGGACAATAGCATTCTCTCCCAAGAAGGCAAGTTGGTACTCCTTAAACACGTACTTGGCTCCGTCCCCATATATTATCTTATGGCTTGTATCCCTCCTAAGAAGGTGGTGTCCAACATTGAGAGATTGTTCGCTAGATTCTTTTGGGGTCACACTACAGAAAAAATCCTTATTTTCGAAGGCAATTATTCCTCGGAACTGGACATTTGCTGTCGGAAATAGTTTTTTTTCAAGGGTATTTTGTTGTCATATGCCCTCGAAAAAGCAAGCATCGGAAATATTTTTTTCTGACAAACCGTCGAAAAAGTTAGTATTTGCGAAGGCGAAATACCATCGTATTTGTTTTCTCGTCGTCGTAAAAAAGCTTTATGAACATAAAACAGATGGATATTTTCGATAATTCATTGCCTTTGGAAAAAATAAATTGGTGGTAAAAAATGTTTACAAACATGACAAACAATTTCTTTTTCAACGATGCATTTTTGAAAGTCAATATTTCTCAGAAATACTATTTACGATAGACGATTTATTGTGACTAAATTTTGTTTATCAGGAATAGAAATTTTCGACAATAAAGTACACGAAAAAAATAATTTAGCTTCTTGAAAAAAGATTATAAGATTATTTTCGAAGAAAGGAGATCCTCGAAAATGTTATGGATTATTTCTGATGAAAGAAAATCGTCAAAAAATGTATCTTGTGATCGCTAAAGCAATCAAAAATTAAAATTCAGGTAATCAAAATTATATTTTTACGAGAATATGTCTTGTCAAATTACTTGTTGGAAATAATGATTAAATTCTATAAACATCATTTCCGATGAATGAGTTCACTACACCATAATGAATATATTTACACTTGCCAATCTCAGTCTCGAGTACAAAATATATATATAATTTGAATATATTTTCTAATAACTCTTCATGGAGTTCACATCACTCTATAAAGACAACTTCAAGTATCTAAAGGTCCACAATTACCAAAAGACATATAAAAAAGACTTAAAATTTGTCTCACCATATAAATAATCATCAGAATATACAATTGAATCTCACATCAACATCTGTGTATGTTCTTATGATACCATGTTGTTGATCACACCAATTCAAGTTGCTCTTCCGAGTGTTCCTGAGTTGTCTTTCTTGCTCAAGCTTCCTGATCCAGAACATAAAGATAATCAACAAAGAAAAATTGTCAAGACCTTGAGAGAAAAATTAAAACACCAAATATAGTAGATACCCAACTAAGTAATCCATTGGTATAGATCTGGACTTGGGGCAGATTCAACAACATGTCTGGATCAGACTAAAAATTACTACTACAAACTAGTAATAAAATAAGAAGCTTAATTACGAAATAAAATAAAATGCACATCTCATTAGAAGTTAGCAAATGAAGGTATCCCAAAAATTAAATAATCTAATAAATGGGATTCTAGAGGAAGTGTAAGGAAGGTGAAAAAAACTCAAAGATAGACTGCAATACTAGTTAAGAGATTAAAAAATGTGCCATACTCAATCATAGACTGCCATTCTAAAGGAAAATATCACCCTTAGCCTAATGTTCCCCTCCTCCCCCAAAAAAAAACACAAACAAATATCAAAGGCAATAGAAAAAATAGCATTGAAGAAATGCAACTCTTAGCCTCATGCTTACGGGCCCTCATTCACAACTGATGTCCCAAAATTTATGTAATGTCTTGAGTAACTAGTTATTGGAAGTAGTTCCAATTGATTCCAAAAGAGAGTAGCACTTAGAAACATTCCAAAACATCCCAAATTGATGATTTTTTGGGACATTTTGGTGAAGCTTTGTTGGTATAGGAATAGCACACATACTAAGAATAAATTAAATAAATACTTACATGTTTTACTAAGTTAGGAAATTCTAAATATTTTCTTTACAGCCCGAGTGTCACCAACAACATCTAAAATGAATAAATTGAAGTCATACCAGGTATAGGAACTAGAGTTACAATCTCTGACATACCAAATAGTAGAGATTCCGACTTTATCGCATAACATGACAATATCCCAAAATAACCAAATGTTTGTTGCACATTTGTCTCTGATATGTGCTTGTAGTTATACATATTAAGGTATGTAGAAGCGAAGACCAGGCGATGCTACAAGCTTCATGAGAACATATTAAACTATAGAAATTAACTCGAATAACCAAGAAAAAATAAAATGGAGTGTCCAAAATTAAGAATTTAGTATCAACTATTAAACTAATATGTAGCTTGAGAGTTTAATTAAACCGGGGATTAACTACAACAAAACCTGGGAACATACTATTAAGAGTTTTGTGGTTTCAATCTATTAAGTGGACATAAAAAGAATGTTTTTTTTTTCTTCCTGGTAAGATAGCTTATCATTTCAAAATATAAAAGGACAATAATTTTATGTGTATTCTTACACAAAAATAAATCTACATCATTTGAGGAGGCACTAACAATAATATGCTCTGCTTCACCACATATTTGCTGATTACTTTATTTAATTTGTATTTCTCCCTTTTTTCTGCTGATCCAAAGAGGTTATACCAAGGTCCTTATAATTCCTATTATATCGACACTTTCACATGTTTAAATAAAAATTACATTTTCAGTTCCAACAAAGCTTAAATATTATCTAATTATTTTTTTTGGCAGAAAACAAGATGAAAAATAGTGTATACTGGAGTAGACATAGGAAGACATACTCCCCCTCCTCCACTGCCCCCTGTTCAAGTCCTCACTTCCAAACAAGCACAAGCTATATTCCCCCCCCCCTATTCTTCTCTCACCATCATGGATACCTCCAATTTCTCCTCCAGGATGATGCCTGTAGTGACGTGAAATGCGTGCACAAGCAGCATCGTTCTGATTTTCTTTTACAAGAAGATAAACTGGCTACACTTGATGTTCCTAAGGTAGTGGAGTAAAGAAGGAAAACCATTAAACTTGTGGAACCACCAAGAAGAATTATAACAATAAGTGTTGAATTGATAACACATTTTTTTATGTTTACTTTCTTTTAGGCCAGTAGCTCTGCCTATGGTTGCCAATTCTCATATTTTAATAGGAGATGTTGACGCATGTGTAAAGTGTCATCATGTATTAAATAGTCTCCATCTAAGCATACCTTCAATGCAGTACTCGGTTCATGTAACCGTAACCAACAAAACATGCATATGAACAAAGAATATCTATTATTGCTATACATCTATGGAAAACTTGAGAATTACAAAAATAAATTCCTAATTGTATTTTCATGCATATCTGGCGTCATGTAAGCAAACAAAAAAATGATTGACATATCTTTGTGGAATGCTCTGTGGCACAGATCGCAACAAACTAATTCTCCATCGTCGGTATAGATTCCACAAAGATCGTCATTCTCGATGTATAATAGGTCTCGTTCCTTCGAGAGGTGTACGGACAACTCATGCAGAGACAAACCAATTTCAAGATATATCTGGTTATAACTGAAAATATGCAACAAAAAGTTATAAACAGTAAGGTGTATGAGTATTAAAGCATATAGATAAGCTATGGAACTCTTCAAACAAACTACACACGATTTTTTTCGTCGAGCTTCACCACAATGGGATTCACATTATGAAGCAGTGAGCTGATAATTTAATAAGACCTCAGTTATAATGAAGGATAGCATCCGACCTTAGCTACTGCCAAAAGTAAGGCGTCCAGCTCGTCGAGGCATATATTACACGGTCGTCAACTTGGACAACAGTACATAAGACTTTCAATAGGCAATGGTCAGACTAGTGTCTTATACGAGAATTGGACCGGCAGAGGGTTGTTGATCCCGACTGGGCCCATTGGCCGCAAGAATATCATAGCTCTTCTGGGTTTGGCTAGCGGTGACTGGGACCTATCTAGAGCTTCTTCCATGTTCGGTGACGTTGGGGCTGCTGTTATTGCTTATTCGGGGGCTCTCATCTCCGCTGGGTCGGAAAAGATTATTTGGGCGTTGCACTCCTTTGGGTGCTTCTCTGTAGAATCTGCTTGGGAAGCTAACAAAGCCTCCCGCCCCTTAATCCGACATTGGCAGCATATTGGAACCCATGCAAACCCACCAAGTGAACTCTTCTTGTGTGGAGGGCGGTAAGGAAGAAGCTACCTACTGACAAGGTCCTGCAAACAATTGGGATCAGCTTGTCTTTGCACTGTCACTGCTGCGGCGAACGAAAGGAATCGGTTTAGCATATTCTCGCTGAGGGAGAGGATGATGATACGGTTTGGGGTCACTTTGGGAGTGTGTGTGTTCTGTGGGAGTCAACAATTGATAAAGAAAATTTGCAAACAGGCTTTAGAGACTACATTTCATTTTAGCTTTATATATAAAAGAGTATATATATATATATATATATAAAACGTACGAGTAAGAGTCATCTAAACTATCAATGTTATTTGGTCAAGCTTGGAGCAACTACATATACTAAACAAAAATAATTAGCACAGGTAAACAATATATATTTGTAAGCACATGAATAACCTGACTATCATGAATAGTGAAGTATCGTGTATAATAACAAACATATAGTATGCCTAGAAAGAATAGTGATCATATATATGTAGAACTAAATAGTAGCATGAAAACATAGTACACTAGCATATGATGACAATGATGTGTAAGACTAACGTGGTGTTTTTAGGGAACCAAGTGTAACATGTGAATGGCATAGGATGATTCGTTGATTCGTTTGGTACAAGTGAACACAGGTAAACATGAATTTATTTGGTTTTGTCTACGTGCCCATTATTGTTTTCCTCCATACCGGTACGCACTACACGATCACTAAAAATACAATCACATGAACATGGAAGCATTATAAACACGAGAGACAAGAGAAACATGATAATTATTACGTGAACATGCAAGAATATCGACACTAGAACTACTCAATCCCATGTGTGTAACATGTATCGATATAGCCGTGATGATATGGTAAACATGATAATACTAGCTACTCATGAATTACAAAACAATATATATGAAAAGCTGCAACAAGATTCATTATCGTACTTGCTTGCAGTTTCTGTTGAACGACTACTACTAATTAGCTACTCCATAACAAACCCGCTAAACAATCATCAAACAATACGTACCGTAAATTCCAACTAACATAAATTATAAAATAGATTAGTCACAAATAAATGTTCTAAATTATGATTCTACCCCTATAAGTTACTTACCATACAAGTCAACTATCTTTCTAGAATTTGTAGAGGTCTAACATAGTCTATATAGGTAGGCAGGTTATAGGTACCATAAAAAAGCAAGCGTAGCCTACATGTTACCAGTTTTTAGATTAACAATCGTTCTCACGTAAATTGTGGTCAAATATAGGTTGAATTTTTGTTTTTACTCAAAATTATATTTTAACACGCCTTGCAATTTGAGTCCGTTTGCAAAAGTTATGGTCGAATAAGTGAGTTTCAGCAAAATCAATTCTAGATAGGAATTTATGTGAGTTTGTATTTTAATAACTACCAAATAATCAAAATATGTTCTGAAGAAATTATTGAAGAAACTAGTGCTTGTTGGGTTCATAAAAAATTTAAGGATCTAGATTTCAATGTAAGGTGTACAAGTTATGCCATAAACAAAATTGTTGGTACAAAAATCACGACACAATAGTTTCTACAATTTTTAGAAAATGCCAAACAACATCCTAAATTGTAGAAAAATATAAGTTAAATAGTAAATAATTTTTTTTGTAAATTTTTACTTGATTTGGAGTTCGAGAAAGGGTAGAAACTGGATTTGGAAGAAAGAGTTCCCACTGCTAGAAATCCAGATAAAAGAGAGAAAAAAAAAAGGAATTTTTTTTTCTAAAACCTTAAACCTTTATACAAGTATATAAGTCAGCTAAGCTGTTAGCCCGCTCGATCCCCTAATCCAACTGTTAGCACGATTCCTAAAGGAATCATGAAGCCTAAAATCACCGATCACAGGAAGTCGACCCGTCAAAGATTTTATCAGAATCTTGAGACTTGTCCTAGAAACAACTTTCTAGCCCTCTCCCTCCATAGGTGAAGATAAAATCTGTACTTGATTTCCCAAACTATGATCGACAATCAATAATCCATTTGGTTTACAACACAGTGGCGGCTCTTAATTGATCCTCTCTTTTCCTTCCTATTCCATAAAAAAAAGGAGACCCAATTGAAGACGGCCACATTGGCGGAATGTAAATCAAATAATTTACAACCGTTATAAACCTAGCACTCCCCATCGACAATATAGACTCGACAATATAGACTCTATCAGAGTGGAGAGAAATTTCACAACCACCATCCGTATACTGATTCCTTCCGCATAATATATATATATATATATATATATATATATATATATATATATATATATATATATATATATATATATATAAAGGTTGGACATTGGGTCGTGCATATGCGAACCACGTGTTGTGCAGACTACTCTATACTGCCACGTTTCAATCTTTATTCCATGTGTAGCGAAACCAGAGGCGGCTCTCCACTACAAGATATAAAGCAACATAAATGGTGCTGCAGTTGATTCGCATAACACTATATTGTGAGCAACACATAAGTCACAGAGAGCCATAGAATATGGAAGCAAAACTGAAAGAGGAAAGCGGGAACAAGAATAATAGAGAAGATGACTATAACGATGACAGTGAGAAGAAAGACAGTACGAAGAATAGCAGTGACCAGGAGGAGAGCCAACTGCAGCAGCACTCCTCCCCTCTCGGCCCGACGACTGCCGCAGTGCTCCGCCAGTCGCTCATGCCCAAGAAAGAAGAAGAAGAAGAGAACACTATTCCATCCCAGTTTCTTGCCTTCGCCAGGTCCGTCTATCAAGTAGACTCTTCTCTAGAATGATATTGTCAGTGAAAATGCTACCGAGTGAAGTACGTACCAATACTTTTGTTATGTTTTAGTTGATGTAATCAGTTCTCGTGGGATTTTGATAACCTAAAAATAAATGCTTGTTGTGCACTTCAATACTAGTTTTTTTTTTTTTTTTTTTTATCAGAAATGAATAGCCGCTAATTTTACTTCCGGGCCGACAGTTGGACCGGATCCGATCGAATTTTGTCAAAAAAATCAGTTCGATCTGACTTGAACCGGTTTTTATTAAGAAATATCAATTTTTCAGAACAACCAGAGCTTAACCGGTAAACCGTCGGAACCAGTACATAATTGAACTGATCGGCTCTGGTTTAAAAAAAAAAAAAAACTCAACAAAGTTAATCTCGTAAGATTTGGACCATTTGGTTCTTCATTTGGTTTTGAGAGATCTTATAGTTGTAAAACAAACCAAACCAAACATACTCAGAACTAAATCAAGAAGTAGATAGGGAGGTGCATGCGCATGAGTGCAATACAAAGAAGAGATAATTTTTGGGATATTTAGACTTTGGATCTTAGATAGGTTTCAAAATTTGTGTTTGGGTCTCCATAATATACAATACTAGTATTTGGATCTCAAAAATGTTACTAATGTCTCATAACTGTCACCAAAAGTGTCACTAATTATTTTTTGTGACACTTTTGAGACCCAAATACTAATTATGTATATTATTGAGACCCAAACACAAATTTTGTAACTTATCTGAGACCCAAAGTCTAAATATCCCATGATTTTTCTCTTAACAAAAACTAATTAACAAGTGTAATGGCTAACAACGGAAGCAATGGATTAGTCGGAATTTGGGTGTAGTAAGGATTTAGCTATAACAGTGGCTACCAGATCAAAATCGACTAGTAAATTTTTCATTAATTTTGTATACAAATATAAAGAAAAAATAGTATAAATCATTTACAAATAAATTAGTGACAAAATATTTTCATGACAAAGATATTATAATAGTTGTATCATAATGGATAATAATTGTTTACAATAATTGTCTACGAGATTTCTTATTTTGAAAAGGTTGCAAGATATCATGATTTTCTACTGTTTTGCTCAATGTATGTTACCAAACAATCGTTTATAAATTTATCTTTCCATTCGGTTGATTATCAAGTGTATTCTTGATAACCTTGTCACGCCCTAGTCCCAAAATACGCGGGACTAGGTCACGTGGCAATGACCAGGTACATATCTAGTGGACGTATAAGTTGTTCAGTAATGGTCACTATCTAGATAACACAATCAAATATATCTATGTCTCAATCCACAAGAATACAAAATATAAGAATGAACAACATGTCTCATTGTGTGCACCCCATACAATATTTGTCTGAATAGACTAGAAATGAGCAATATGAGTCTATAAATATTAGGCTATACAACAGATAAATAAGCAATAAGAAAAAGTATGTGTAACTACGACAAATATGATATAAGTACCTAGTCACAATACTTGCATAACGAGACGATGCTCATCAACAGCTCTAAAAGGACTCCATGACAATCAACACTACAAATCAGACAATAGACTAGGTCCTCAATAGGACATAACAAGATACAAAAATATAGAAACTGTGTACACTATAATAAATTCATAACCGATGAAAGGATGATTCTAAACGTACAATTTAGAGGACAACTTTCATACACATGGGTGGGATTCAGGCTAACTAGACTAGTCCATGTAGCTCAAGTCTAGTGGTGTACATATACTGTGAACAGTCGTCTTTATCTGTCCATAACGATCCAAAAACGTTAGAGGGCATATGCTATAAAATTCTATAGTTCCTACCTAGAGACTATGTTATACCAATGTGGCTTTCGCATACGCATAATAGTTGTCCTCCCCCATAATCCTTCATTGACAACGTCATATACATAACATGCCCAATTATGTAACTGCTTGAGTCTCTAATATCCTAACCATAGCAGTTACGTTTCTATCTATCACACGTTTCTTACGTATCAGTAGCAAGTCGAGTACGTAGTCCATGTCCCTAACAACATGTCAGAAATCGTGTCATGTGTGTCATGGCTAAAGAAGGTATAAGTATATCCCCCAATCATAAGATAGTCTCCTAAACAAGGTCAACATGCATAAAATAAGTAAAAGTCACAAGGACGACTAATCCAGTCGCTTGCACCCAAGTATAGCTTGGACGTGCAGTTTCTATAATCTAAAATAGAATCAATAAGAAAATATGCAACTAAAGACTGTAAATAAATAGCAAGACAGTAAAAATAACAAGGTTTCCTTGTCTGGATCCTGATTGGTGTCAAGATAACGTCCTGGTGGCAAACACGCCAAATCAATATAAGTATAAAATGTAGGAGCATAACAAACATCTCCGGATGCTGAAAATAACATCACCAATATTTTCAGAATAAGTGAAATAGTTAGAATTGACTACAAATAAGTTCAAATTGGATACGGACAAAAATGACAGTTTTGGGTCAAAACGACATCCATAGGTAATCCATTTTACACCAAAAATGTGCCAGAAATAAAGTTCTCCAAATTCAGCAAACTTAATATCTAACGAGTACAAAATGATGATACGAAACCAACATAATGTTCAGAATTGGATTTTGATGAGCCGATCACAAAATAACCCGTTCAATCGGACTGCGTGGCACGTAAAACGACATTTTGGTCAACGTTCTCATAATCGAACAAAACTTGCGTCACAGGACCAGCGTAACGTTGTGAGTCCAATAACGCAAGTTTTGTCGCAAAATGATGAGTGTGCACAAAGTAATGATAATTTTTCAAAAATGATAGATACAATATTTTTTAACGGATACGGGTTGATTTCGTCGTGCACACGCGACCAAATTAAATTTTATCGAATCCTATATGTCGGAGAATACCGTACACACCTTTCGGTGCGATCAATATGCGACGATATTGTCCGGTTTGACTGGACCAACTATGTATTGCAAAATTTCTAAGTTTCGAAAACTATTTTTTATGGTTTTTCAACTGAAACAACTTGGGTTTCAATCCAGCATAAATAAAACTAATTGAAGGGAGTTAATTTTGGTTATATAGGCTTTACAGGAAAGAAATAAAAATTAATTTTGGTTCACATGATCGGGAAAAATTTGCCTAGAATGATGAGCGTTTGGGACAGTTTATGGGTGATTTCAAAACTTAGAAAATAAGATTTTTCTCTGTTTTGAAACTTGTTTCACGGCCAAAATAAACCGAAATAAAATAAACTATTTGAAGGAAAATAAAGTTGGTTAGGTTATGAACATACCAACGTGAATGGTTCAAAAAAATGATTGAACGAGCGGTGAAAAAATTTGCCACAAACTTGGCTCAACGGTTGTGTAATTGTTGTCCACAATCAACATCCAAGGGGGTCAACGGCGGCGCATGTGTGGCAGCGCGGGGGCGGCCAGGACACAGGGGGGACGTCGGTGCGGCGCTGGGTTGAGTCGCAAGCGCGGGACGCCACCTACTGTCGCAGCTACCCGCACGGGTGGCCGCGTGCGATCGTGCGGGGTCATGTGGGGACAGTCGCATGCTCGTACGCGGGCATGAGGAAATTGGGGGTTCTGTAAAGGTTTCACAAGGAAAATGTTTCTCTCAGGTTCCTTCTTTCGGAGAAATAGTTATTGGGTTAATTAAGCATGGATTTGGCTTTAATTACCAATGTTTGTATTGAATCAAAATTTGAATTTAAAAGATGCCAAAGTTAAAAACAAATGGGATGCGGGTCAGGTGTTGTTGTTCCCTGCGGAGAATAGTTAAAAGGGCTTTTGTTATTGTATTAATATTAATATGAACAAAATATTAAACCAATAACATTATATATATAAATAGATAAATACATACTAAAAACTTATAAAAAGATTTTTAAAATTTATTTCTCTACGTACAAAAATATATATGTGGATTTTTTTGAATATATAAAAATATTTATAAGCTATTAATTTAAAAGTGAATAAATTTTGATTAACTAATTAAACAATAAATAACTAATAACTAAACAAAATAATTTAAAATAATATAAAAATTTGAGGGGTTAACAAACCTTCAATGTCGAAAACACTCAATGTAAGTAAAGAAGTATTTTAAATAACTAAACCATAACACATATAATATGATATTATCAATAGTGAACACTAATGAAATAAATTTGGAATTAAACAAATCATTGAAACAAAATTAGGACAAAAATACACAATAAGGGAGTAGTCAATTAGGACAAATGCAATTAGGGACATAATTAAATAGGCAAAAGCAAATTCGGACAAAATTAATTTGGGTAAATACATGTTAGGACAGGAATCAAGTAGAAATTACAAATCAATTGGGGAAAATTAGGACATTTATTATTTAGGAATCAATTAGAGAGAATTAGGGCAGGAATTTAAATTAAATTATAGGTGTTATCTAATTCAATGATTGAGAGAGAGCGAGACGCGAAAGATGACTCAGTGGACATCGATAGTACAATGTTCAGCAATTGATGATGTATCCATGGATGTGAGATGAGATGATGATGAATTGTAAGAGAGAGAAAGAGAGAGTAGGCATCATGGGAGCATTAAGGACTGAGAGTTTGTATGGTGCATGTAAGTGTTTATTGATTTCATCTTTTTCTTTCATTTTTCTTTTTTCTTTTTTTCTGTATCTTTTTGGGGTTCTCCCTTTCCCATAGTCGGAAGCTCCTCAGCCACCTACGCCGATTGGGACCTAGGATCTAGACAGAGAGAAGAACCCGACCTTCAAATTTATGGTGAGAGCTTCGAAAAGGAAGTCGTCGGTGGTTGGACGACTGTTGAGCGTTAAAGTCGTTCAAAAGCCCAAATTTGATCCTTCCCCTAAGCGATGGAAGATGAACCTGGTGGCTCGCAAGCTACGGCGATCACAAGAGGTGGCGCTATAACGAGAGAAGGCATAGGCGTACACAGAAGTATTGACAGACGCGGTACGACCCCAATGGCACATTGAAACCCCTAGATTCGCAGTCGCAGTAGCAAAAGCCCCCTTCGGCCGGAAAGTAGAATCGAACCATCATGTCATGCCCCGCTCCCAAAGTACGGGTAAATACGGGACATACATGACCAGCTACTCCGTATAAGGTATAAAATATCGTACAACGGTCATGACTGTCAGTCATGTTGGATATCCTAGTATGTACTATAATATATGGCTTAAACCTGATCTCATATCCATATGCAACCACAATAAAATAAGAGACAAGAATGATATCAAATAGAAATCATGTAAGACCAAACGGTCAAAAATACTATGATAATCATAAAGTCTGCAGTAAGAAAATATGTAAAGGAGAGTACCTTCCCATACAGTTTCCAATACTATCTGAAACTGAAGCATTTCCTACAAGCCAGGTCTGGAAGATCCAAAGAGTTGATTACAAACAATCTGGGAACAATCCAGGGTTGGTCAGGCCAACCGCAACAAGTACCAGAAAGGAAGGCTCAAGGACGGACGAATAAAACCATAAGAAATATGGCAATAAAATGTATAGAAATTATAATAATCAATGTAAAGGAACGTGCGGTACCAACACACAATTACAAAGTATAAAGCATCAACCAAATAGCAGCTACATCGTAACATCCAACATCTACTAATACCTGCATCGTCAACTGAACTACGAAACCTGTAACCAGAACAGTAATCCACCCCTACACCAAACAAGGACAAGGGAGTGAATCACTGCACCGGGACAGCTTACATACCAGCCGACTAGCAAGCATCACACCCTAGGTAAAGAATCAATAATCAATCACAATCATCCTAGCATCCACTAATATATGTGTCATTAACTGAATCTGTAATCTTTTATCAAAATAATATTAATCTACCCCTACGTCAAACAATGACAAGGGAATGAATCACTACAACGGGATAGTGTTATGTACCAGCTGACTAGCAAGCAACACACCATACAATTATATGAATAATCGGACATCAAATACCTATGGTTTACTATGTGAAGTCTGGGTTACCCCAGTAATTTAATATATATAGGAATTCTCAGATCGTGCTACGTCCAAACAGGGCTAGCCGAACCAATAATATACAACACAAATAAATAAAATACACCAGTCCCTCGTAAGGCCATTTTGCTAAATAATCAGTAATAGTTCCAATTCCCTTTAGGGAGATATTGGTTCTATTTAATAATACTAATGACCGGATACTGTACTCCACTAGTGCGAATGATTTACAGTATCCTTATTGGCCAGCCTTGCTCCCTATGACTAATGTCTGACGTGACTGGCATGTACGATATTGGGATTTGTTCCCTCCCCACGCTTCTACCAATTTTAGTTACCTAATTAACCCTATAGTTATTTAGAATCTCGTGCCGTGGTCACACGATCATCATCCCTAGATGTTATACCACAGTACGGGTATGTTTTGTGCAGATCCACGTTAGTTTCCATCGGTTCTAACCTAGATTCATCAAGAGCGTAATGCAATAATCAATACACATATCATCCAACCACGCTAAGCTACATCCACTGACCAACTTCGAAGGTACCGGTGCAAGGTATAATATAATATACTATAATAACAGGGACAAGGTAGCACCTCAGTGCATAAGTATAATATGTAGTCGCACCTCAGTGCGCTCTAAACAGGAATAGCACCACAGTGCTCTAATGAACACGGAGCACCTCAGTACGATAACAGGGCCAGTACCTCAAAGGGTACCTGGTAGTCAATAGTACGAGTACAGGTAGTCAAGTCAAGAAACAAGAACAGTCAATCATTCGATCAATCGTATCAGTCTATCCATCAAATCAGTCTATCAGCCGAATCAATCTATTAGTAGTCCTTCCATCAACGATGGAATTATGAATATTGGGTCAGAAAATACGAACACTAAACACTAATCCAATCACCATAACCAATGTCAGACCCTCTGGCTCATAAGAATCCACCGAATCAATGATCACAGACTACCAATTAGTAAGTCTTTTAACTTTCGAAATATAATATAGGTACCATCCAATAAAGTTATCCATCCATAGGTACTAATACTAGAAGTCACTACAACAGTAAATCAACCACCAACTTAGCATTACCAAATCCTTGATCCACCATATCATGCACACAACTCTTCGATCCACCATATATATATATATATATATATATATATATATATATATATATATATATATATATATATATATATATATATATATATATATACACACACACACACACACACCATGACATCAGTAAGAAACCAGACCATTAAATACTATGCCACCTAATAACACAAGATCCCTAAGATCTACCGAAATATAGAAAGGTATCAAGTTTTAGGCATTTAGAAAATCGGGTAAAATCATATATTAATAACCTCGATAATTGCCTCGTTCCTTGAAGTCGCACAATAATCCAAATCCGAGAAATCCTGTAATAACAATATTAGGCATGTGCCATACACTACAAAAATACTGTTAAATAGCGACGGATCTCAGCGAAGAAAATAAATCCGTCTCAGAGTCAACGACAAAAATTCAAAAAAATTACGACTAAATTATTCATGTAAAAAAAAAATTATATTTTGTCAATAATTCGTCGCTAATCCGTCGATGTTACTTCAGCGATATAATTATCCCTCGCTGCGAAAACTTAAAATTCTCGGTCGCGTTTTATTTTTCCCCATTCTCAATATTTTAATCTCTCTCTCTCTCTCTCTCTCTCTCTCTCTCTCTCTCTCTCTCTCTCTCTCTTTATATCTCCGGCAACTGACGCCCTCCCCCGACCCTCTCCCACCCTCCCCCCTCCCCCTCTCCGGCAGCCCCTCCCCTTCACTCTCCCGCTCCTCCTCCTCCTCCTCCTCCTCCACCGACACCCTCCCCTCCCCTCTGACCCCCTCCCCCTCTCCGACGACCTCCCCCTCTCCGGCAGCCCCTCCCCTTCACTCGCCCTTTTCGACCCCCAAGCCCTCCTCCTCCTCCACCCCTGACCCCCTCCGCCTCCGTCAGATCACCTTCTCCTCCGGCTAAAATAGTCATAACCCTCATTTCAATTTGGTTAATTATTTTATTTAGATTGTGGGGGTATGGACACACGTACAAAAATGACACAATAAACACAGACACGAAGAAAAAAATGAATGGTTTGGTATTTTTGATACATTGGAAACATACATGATATGCTGGACACGGACATGTACGAACACGATACGCTGGACACGGACGCTGGATTTGGATTTTGTTAGTTATAATTAGAAGTTTTCCATACTAGAAAAGAGTCAGAATTAAAAAGATATGAGATAATACATTCTTATATATTAAAACACAATAACTCTATAGCATATTCTGAAGAGCAAAAAGGAATAAATTTTCCTAATTAGAAGAAAGGTAGATATATATGAACAATATAGTCTTCTCATAAACCTAGATAAAAAGTAGACCTACATTTCTTATCATTCAATTTAAATTCGCGCAACCAAGAAGAATGTCCTGCAACTTTCCCGAGATAGAAAAGTGACTAGATGAAAAGAATGATAATACAATTTGCTTATTGAAACATGTAAGATCTTTTTAGCATAAACTCAAGAGCAAAAATGAATCAAATTTATTAATTAGAGCAATGATAGATACGAACAATAGAGAGTCTCCATATAAAACCTAGAAAAATAAAATAAGTAAACCTAACTTTTTTTGCCATTTAGTTTAATCTCACGGGACTAAGGAGAACGCCCAAGTATATAGTTGGGAGAAAATCTTTGGCCAACTACACCTCTTACGTTTTTTTGATGTGTATTGGAAGGGAGACAAGAACTAAAGCAATGAGGCCTTTACAATTTTGTTCGGAGATCATGCCACCAAATTTGCAAGGCAAAACAACCACTCCTCATCCATATCTTCTGCACATATGTGGGATGGAAGTTGATGACTTTTTTAAAACTTAAACATTAATTAGTAAGTATAAATTATTAATAAGTTAGATAATTAATAATAGTATTTAATTATAAATCTAGCTAAATATTAGTTTATAATATGCTTATTGGAAAATTTTAGATCGTATTCTTGTACGTATGGTAAAAATTTGGATACATGTTTAATCCATATTGTGTCTAATCCATATATATATATATATATATATATATATATATATATATATGGTACATGCAGAAAGCAATGAGTCGATACTTACTTGACCGATAGTGGATGTACAATTGGCGACATTTGTCATACTAATTCCTTGTCTAAGTCGATAGTCGACAAAGTAGGGGTATAGCCTCTAAGTTCTACAGTCCGAAAAAATACTGTCGTCCTAAGCTAGCATACAGTTAATGTTGTTCAATCATACTTCAATAATAGGGCAAAAGACTATGTGATACTAGGTTGTGAGGTATACTACCCAACTTATAATAATAAATTAATACCGTAATTGTCTTAAGGATAACGTAGAAACTCTTGTTAAGATCTACGAGAAGGGGTCTTGGTACTTATTAGGGTATCCGCTCATATTACATAGGTCATGGTCGTACTAAGTCTTAGTCTTAGTGCAAGTGTTAATAGTAAGAATGAAACAGTTACTGGCCTCAAGGGAAAGGGAATATAACTCGTATTGAGGTGGGGTACATATTACGCAATTTAAAACTAAGGGATAAGCACCAGGTCTCAATCTACAAAAATAGCTTAAACCATCAAGTTCTAACTACTAAGCACATCATTTCAAAATTCAAGAGTAACAATCAAAATCCTAGCAAGCTATATATATCCTAAAATAGAATAAATTTACTTGGTCTATAATCAGAAGTGTCAGATGGCACGAGTTGAAAGATGAAGAATAGAGGAACAAAATTTAGTCGTCGCGCAATTAGCGAACGCTAAGGTCGCAGAGGAACAATATATGAAATTAAAATAGAGGGCTCTAGATAGCATCATGGTTCTCTAAGGGGGTGGTATGCTAGTTGCTATGTTCGAGGCATGATCAAGGAAAAAGTATTTGATTACATTCCTCTAGGCTTCCGAAGGTGCTGTCTACTAATAATAAGATAATGTTCTAAGTTTATAATTCTCCAATACAATTTAACTATGAAGGTCAGGTTCAGTCCTAAATTTCAATTTTTGGTTTTCTATTGGTTCCTCTATACTAGGGTCAAACATTATGGTAAACTTCTAACTAACACTAGTAGTGTCTATACTACTCTCAAGTCTTCTTAATACATCAAGGGTTAATGGTATACCAATCTAAAGATAAGGAATTCTAGGGTTCACTAGATATTCTAAACTTAGTGGTGTGTCTATATTCTCGCTGTATTCTTAACAGGTGTGCTACTCTAATTATCATCCTAATAACATGGGTTCCTATATTCTAGCAGAAGGCTATATATATACTCAAGGAACTTATTAGGGAAGTACAGGAATCAAGCAGGATACAATTGTTCGAATAGAACAGAGAGGAGAAAGATGAATCATAGTCAAATGCGGATGAGATCATATACTCTATTCCTAGGTGCAGGCTTGTTCGGTACAGTAACGTAACCGAAACAATATGCTCTCGACCTGCATGGGCCACCACAAAAATATGTCACGCTCCAGTCCCAAAAATACGTAGGACTAGGACACGTAAGTATGCCAGCCGCATGGATATGGCAACTCCAATATATGGAAACCATAACCCATACGTACGCTGTAATATGAATATCAATCCACAAGTGGTATAAAATGTATCACAAGTCACAGGGTACAATCTAAATCTCATCCACAAAAAATTAATATAAATAAATAACCAGCATCTATATAACTAGATCTCAACATAAGTATCTAAGGATGATAGTTGGATGGAAACAAATCCACTACCAACTCGAATGTAAGAGCAAATACAAAATAAGTACAACACAACAACACCATATAAGAATACCAGCTAGCAATCACGGGCTCGAAGAGAGGACATCTACGAAACATATATAACCATCCAAATCTGCGCTCTTGTAAATACTCAAGAACAGATACACCTGGCAGAGGACCAGGTCCTCAGAGGGACGTAACAAGATACAGAAAAGTGAGCCAACTTGAATACAGTAAACATGCATATAATTTGAAAATAAATAAGTACGCTGTATAAGACAATCTATATGAATGCAAATGAGGATAACTTTTCGACGTATGGGCAAGGGTAGGCTACTCGATCTACCTCACAACTCACACACACGTCAATGGACATCAGAAATTGATATACCGCGGGGGTAGCGACCAGTGAGACTCCAGAAATTGACTTACCGCGGGGGTAGCAACCAGCGCGACACATGCCCGTAGTATGAGCTATATACTACGGTTTACCAGAGTGGTTAAAAGCCCATACGCCTAATTATTGTCCTCTATGATACTAAGTGTCAAGTGTGTGTCAACATATCTAATATATAGTAATGACTGGAAGGAACTAAACATGCAATAAATAAGCAAAAATGCAATAAATATATAAAAATATACTAAGCATGCAAAATACTGTAAGCAATTTGGCAAGGTATCTTGCCTGGTAAGAAAGTTGCAAGGTGTACTGTCCAGAAGTCAACGCCCTGGATCAAAAGCTATGACCGCAGAACAAATGTCTCCGGATGCTTAAATAAATATCAGCAACGTTCCCAGAATAAGCAAAATAGCTAAAAAGCACTTTCCTTTCATCCAATTTGGACACAGGGATAAAACGGTAATTTTGGGTCAAAGCGGGATCCATAGGTGGCACACTTTGCACCGAAAAATGTGCCAAGGGTAACAGTCTCTAAATAGGACAAATTATAGGTCAAATAACTCTAGATGTCAATACGAACCCAACGGTATGTCCAAATGTGGATTCCGATGGACCGAACACAATTTTGTCCAAAAAGTCAACTATGGGGGCCGCCAATTGACGATCTGGTCAACCATCTCAGAATTGTGTAAAAATTGGGTCACGGGACCAGCGCGTTACCACGAGTCCAGTGGCATAAGTTTTGTCGCAATCTGACAAATGTGCACAAAATGCGCGCGACTTCCATAAAAGTTACGGCACGGGGTGTGTCCGCGGATACGGCCTGATTTCGGCGCGCACACGCGTCCGAATCAGTTTCCACAAATTTTTACGTGTCCGGTTATGCTGCATGCACCGTTCGGTACACTTGGTACACGGCGGGGCAGTCCCGTTTGGCGGGGCGCGCTCCGTTTCCCAACTTTTAGAAATTTGGAAAAAGTGGATTCGTGGGGTTTTGTGACAAATTTTATTCTGTCCACAACAGTTAATAATCTAGAATTATTTAACAGAAAATAAACTAGGTCAAGTGGTCTATGCATACAAAAAAGAATCACCGAATTCGAATCTCTGTGGTGGGAGATACGAACTCGGCAACATTGGTGGTCACCGTAGTTTTCTGCGATCCCAGAATTCGGCCTGCTTGCGCCAACTTGGGCGCTATTTTCGCCTATAGGTACACATTGTTCGAGGTCTGCTATCATACAGATATGGAAGAGGGTTAAGGGGTGAGCATACCGGTGAAGACGAAACGGCGTTTGGTTGAGCGAGTCGACGAAAAATAACTCCGGAACGCAGGTACCTCGTGTGAGAATCTGCAGTGCGCGGGGTCGCGGTCGTCGGGATTTGTTTGGACGGCCTGGCAGGGTTCTCCGGCTGCGATGACGGCTCTCTCTAGGTCTAGATGATAAGAGGAGGGTCTGAAGATTTTAGCTTTAGGGTTTTATAAAAGATATATATATATATATATATAGGGAGAGAGGAGAGAGATTCGGCTTAGGTCCGCGGGGAGGGTCTGGATGGTTGGAATAGGGGGGTCGCTGTAGCTTTGGAAAGGATTTGCTACGTTTGCTAGCTAGTTGCTAGGAGTTGCTTTGTTGGAACTTGTTTGCTACGTTGGTAGTTTGTTAGGAAAACTAATAGTTGGGTTATTAGTATTATTAGTATAGTTATTATTATTAGTTTTATTAGTTTATTATTATTTCTTTTCTTTTCTTTTCTTTTCCTTTTTCTTTTTAAATATATATATACATATATGTATATTTGTATATACATATATATATATATATATATATATATATATATATATATATATATATATATATATACTCATAAGAAAATTTATAGATTATATTAATGCACACCGTTAAGCTAGCAACTGCTCAAGGGGTCTCCTACATGAAATAAATTCTGAAAAATTTCTAATGGTCCCATAAATCCTCTAAGTGCCCGAACACCTAAAATAAAAATTATTGAAAATTTATTTCTCCTATTTAGCCACTAATTACTATAATTAAATTAATAATTATTAAATAAAAGGGGTATTTACGATTTTCTAGGATAGGGGTTTTACATTCTACCCAACTTATAAAAAATTTGTCCTCGAAATTAAAATTAAGCCACGATAGAATATCAAGGATGGTATAAGATTTGTATTGTTTAATATGCAAGACTAAGTTTAAAGAGGTGGGTGATGTTGCGCGTTGCACATCCCAAAAAAATCATGGGAAAATCCACATGAGCGAAAATAGGTTTATTCATTTGTCATGTCCAACGGTATGGACACCTAAATGCTCTTTTGCATAAAAGCGTCCAACAATTGGAAAATTGCACAAAGATGAGGATTGGATGATGGGCACGTCTAGGATAAGGGTGTGAAATTTGTAGGAAGGCAGTGGCTAGTGTAGTGCTCCAATTATCGGAGCACGATAAGATGCGCTAAGTGATATAATTATTGCAAAATTAAATAAAAATATCGTGTTCTATCTCTACTGGATTCAATCTAGCCTTAGGCTCACTATCTAAGCCAAGTAGGTCTAATTTTGGGTAAGGGGTTCACATTCTACCGAACTTAAAATTTATCCATCTATCACCTAAGGCTATACATCTAGGAACACTATTCCTCAAATTATTTAATCATGTTATTCAATCCTCAAGGTTTTAACACCAAAGATATCATCTATGACATGCCCTTAATCAATTATAAAATAGGGTCAATAAGTCATGTGATTAGCCTTATGGGGTATATCTGGTACTATCAGTGTCAACTTATACCAGCACGAGGTTTCGTCTTTCCGAAATAGGGGAAGACGGAGAGCAATAATAAAGAAGTCAAGGTGAAGGCGACAGAATACGAGTACGAGGTTCAAAAAGATTAAAGAATTCGAAGAGAGAGTTTTCAGGATAATTGTGGATTGAAATCCTATTTTTGGTAACTTCCTATTTACATGCTCGTATCAGTACAGTTACGTAACCGATACGATGTGTCAGGCATGTCTAGGGGCAAGTACTACCATATATCTCAATCCACGTAAAGTAGTCATGCGAAGAGCGAACCAAGCGCACTAAGGTTAGCTAGACCCTAATACACCGATTCTGATTAGGCAATTGTATCATTGTGTGCACCCAATAATACATATGTCATGAACACGCTCGATAAAAGAATAAGCTTGCAAAAACTAGGCTACAATAGCAGCATAAGTCAAGGTAGTACAACAAATATAAATACGCTGGATTATGATGAAAGAAGGTACATAACAATTCAAGTTCACAAAAAGATAAGATTCTTACAATCTCTACAGTTGTCATACTAATTCTTTGTCTAAGTCGATAGTCGACAAAGTATGGGTATAGCCTCTAAGTTCTACAGTCCGAAAAAATACTGTCGTCCTAAGCTAGCATACAGTTAATGTTGTTCAATCATACTTCAATAATAGGGCAAAAGACTATGTGATACTAAGTTGTGAGGTATACTACCCAACTTATAACAATAAACTAATACCGTAATTGTCTTAAGGATAACGTAGAAACTCCTGTTAAGGTCTACGAAAAAGGGTCTTGGTACTTATTAGGGTATCCGCTCATATTACATAGGTCATGGTCGTACTAAGTCTTAGTCTTAATGCAAGTGTCAATAGTAAGAATGAAACAGTTACTGGCCTCAAGGGAAAGGGAATATAGCTCGTATTGAGGTGGGGTACATATTATGCAATTTAAAACGAAGGGATAAGCACCAGGTCTCAATCTACAAGAATAGCTTAAACCATCAAGTTCTAACTACTAAGCACATCATTTCAAAATTCAAGAGTAACAACCAAAATCCTAGCAAGCTATATATATCATAAAATAGAATAAATTTACTTGGTCTATAATCAGAAGTGTCAGATGGCACGAGTTGAAAGATGAAGAATAGAAGAACAAAATTTAGTCATCGTGCAATTAGCGAATGCTAAGGTCGCAGAGTAACAATATATGAAATTAAAATAGAGGGCTCTAGATAGCATCATGGTTCTCTAAGGGGGTGGTATGCTAGTTGCTATGTTCAAGGCATGATCAAGGAAAAAATATTTGATTACATTCCTCTAGGCTTCCGAAGGTGCTGTCTACTAATAATAAGACAATGTTCTAAGTTTATAATTTTCCAATACTATTTAACTATGAAGGTCAGGTTCAGTCCTAAATTTTAATTTTTGGTTTTCTATTGGTTTCTCTATACTAGGGTCAAACATTATGGTAAACTTCTAACTAACACTAGTAGTGTCTATACTACTCTCAAGTCTTCTTAATACATCAAGGGGTAATGGTATACCAATCTAAAGATAAGGAATTCTAGGGTTCACTAGATATTCTAAACTTAGTGGTGTGTCTATATTCTTGCTGTATTCTTAATAGGTGTGCTACTCTAATTATCATCCTAATAACATGGGTTCCTATATTCTAGCAGAAGGCTATATATATACTCAAGGAACTTATTAGGGAACTACATCAATCAAGCAGGATACAATTGTTCGAATAGAACAGAGAGGAGGAAGATGAATCATAGTCAAATGTGGATGAGATCCTATACTCTATTCCTAGGTGCAGGCTTGTTCGGTACAGTAACGTAACCGAAACAATATGCTCTCGACCTGCATGTGCCACCACAAAAATATGTCATGCCCCAGTCCCAAAAATACGTAGGACTAGGACACGTAAGCATGTCAGCCGCATGGATATGGCAACTCCAATATATGGAAACCATAACCCATACGTACGCTGTAATATGAATATCAATACACAAGTGGTATAAAATGTATCACAAGTCACAGGGTACAATCTAAATCTCATCTACAGAAAATCAATATAAATGAATAACCAGCATCTATATAACTAGATCTCAACATAAGTATCTAAGGATGATAGTTGGATGGAAACAAATCCACTACCAACTCGAATGTAAGAGCAAATATAAAATAAGTACAACACAACAACACCATATAAGAATACCAGCTAGCAATCACGGGCTCGAAGAGAGGACATCCACGAAATATATATAACCATCCAAATCTGTGCTCCTACAAATACTCAAGAACAGATACACCTGGCAGAGGACCAGGTCCTCAGAGGAACGTAAGAAGATACAGAAAAGCGAGCCAACTTGAATACAGTAAATATGCATATAATTTGAAAATAAATAAGTACGCTGCACAAGACAATCTATATGAATGCAAATGAGGACAACTTTTTGACGTATGGGCAAGGATAGGCTACTCGATCTACCTCACAACTCACACACACGTCAATGGACATCAGAAATCGACATACCGCGGCGGTAGCGACCAGCGCGACACACGCCCGTAGTGCGAGCTATATACTACGGTTTACTAGAGTGGTTAAAAGCCCATACGCCTAATGATTGTCCTCTATGATACTAAGTGTCAAGTGTGTGTCAACATATCTAATATATAGTAATGACTGGAAGGAACTACACATGTAATAAATAAGCAGAAATGTAATAAATATACGAAAATATACTAAGCATGCAAAATACTGTAAGCAATTTGGCAAGGTATCTTGCCTGGTAAGAAAGCTACAAGGTGTACTGTCCAGAAGTCAACGCGCAGGATCAAAAGCTATGGCCGCAGAACAAATATCTCCGGATGCTGAAATAAATATCACCAACGTTCCCAGAATAAGCAAAATAGCTAAAAAGCACTTTCCTTTCGTCCAATTTGGACACAGGGACAAAACAATAATTTTGAGTCAAAGCGGGATCCATAGGTGGCCCACTTTGCACCGAAAAGCGTACCAAGGGTAACAGTCTCTAAATAGGACAAATTATAGGTCAAATAACTCTATATGTTAATACGAACCCAACGATATGTCCAAATATGGATTCCGATGGGCCAAACACAATTTTGTCCAAAAAGTCAACCGTGGGGCCCGCCAATTAGCGATTTGGTCAACCGTCTCAGAATTGCGTAAAAATTGGGTCACGGAACCAGCGCGTTACCACGAGTCCAGTGGCACAAGTTTTGTCGCAATCTTTCAAGCGTGCACAAAATGCGCGCGACTTCCATAAAAGTTGCGATACGGGGTGTGTCCGCGGATACGGCCTGATTTCGGTGCGCACACGCGTCCGAATCAGTTTTCATGAATTTTTACGTGTCCGGTTACGTTGCGTGCACCGTTCGGTATACTTGGTACACGGTGGGACGGTCCCGTTTGGCGGGGCGCGCTCAGTTTCCCAACTTTTGGAAATATGAAAAAAGTGGGTTCGTGGAGTTTTGTGACGAATTTTATTCTGTCCACAGTAGTTAATAATCTAGGGTTATTTAACAGAAAATAAACTAGGTCAAGTGGTCTATGCATACAAAAAAGAATCACCGAATTTGGATCTTTGTGGTGGGAGATACGAACTCGGCAACATGGGTGGTCACCATAGTTTTCTGCGATCCCAGAATTCGGTCTGCTTGTGCCAACTTGGGCGTTGTTTTCGTCTATGGGTACACGTTGTTTGAGGTCTGCTATCATACATATATGGAAGAGGGTTAAGGGATGAGCATACCGGTGAAGATGGAATGACGTTTGGTTGAGCGAGTCGACGGAAAACAACTCCGGAACGCAGGTACCTCGTTTGGAAATCTGCAGTGCGCGGGGTCGCGGTCGTCGGGATTTGTTTGGACGGCCTGGCGGGGTTCTCCGGCTGCGGTGACGGCTCTCTCTAGGTCTAGATGATAAGAGGAGGGTCTGAAGATTTTAGGTTTAGGGTTTTATGAAAGATAAATATATATATATATATATATATATATATATATATATATATATATATATATATATATATATATATATAGGGAGAGAGGAGAGAGATTCGGCTTAGGTCCGCGGGGAGGGTCTGGATGGTTGGAATAGGGGGGTCGCTGTAGCTTTGGAAAGGATTTGCTACGTTTGCTAGCTAGTTGCTAGGAGTTGCTTTGTTGGAACTTGTTTGCTACGTTGGTAGTTTGCTAGGAAAACTAATAGTTGGGTTATTAGTATTATTAGTATAGTTATTATTATTAGTTTTATTAGTTTATTATTATTTCTTTTCTTTTTTTTTCTTTTTCTTTTTCTTTTTAAATAAATAAATAAATATATATATATATATATATATATATATATATATATATATATATATATATATATATATATATATACTCATAAGAAAATTTATAGATTATATTAATGTACACCGTTAAGCTAGCAACTGCTCATGGGGTCTCCTACATGAAATAAATTCCGAAAAATTCCTAATGGTCCAATAAATCCTCTAAGTGCCCGAACACCTAAAATAAAAATTATTAAAAATCTACTTCTCCTATTTAGCCACTAATTACTACAACTAAATTAATAATTATTAAATAAAAAGGGGTATTTACGATTTTCTAGGATAGGGGTTCTACAGCAGTAGTTAGTTCTTTTGTACTGGATTTGTCTCCCGCATTATTATTAGTATTTTTTCGACTCATTGGATATTATTTGTCTCGTGAGATGTATTGTGACTCTTCTATTCTTTTATCATATTCGTGTGATTTGTTCCATCTTATAGATCTGTGATTGAGTATTCATTTTATATTGGTGGCATTATTATATCTTGATTGTTAGATAGATTGATTATTCAAACAACGTTCTACCGTCGATGCTGCGGCATAGGCTGGGCATTGTTCACTACGCATGTCCCTACATCGGGTGCAGGTCGTGACAGGGAGCATCTCTACAAGAAGAATTTTGTACCGAACTACATGGAATAGACGGGTCATGAAGAACCTTTGACTCATTAATATCATTCCTCCTTCAATACGGAGGTAGAAGAGTCTACTCTCAAAGATAACTTTGAATATCGACCGTAAAACTTGACGTGTGAGTTGGTATTTTATGCGGCCTGTCCAAGTTTTGATCCGGAGGATCCGAATCCTGATGCGAAGAAATTCTATGATATGTTCAAGAATGTCGATACTCCGTTAAACCCGGGTTGTGATTCTCATTCTGTCAATTTGGTGGTCATGCAGATATTGAGGTGATGCAGTTGTTGAACCTCAAGTCTGATTTGAACTTGCTGCAGGAATGCTACGATCAGATAATTTAGTTTGTTAGAGAGTTGTTGCCAAAAGAATCAAAGGAGTTTCTTAAAAACTTTTACATGTCGAAGATGATACAAAAACTCTGATTACGCTAAAAAAAGATAGATTATTGTCAAAACTGTTGCATGTTGTACTACAAGGAGAACAATGATAAAGATAGTTGCATTTTTTGTCACATGGACCAGTGCAAGCCAATTCGGGAAAAAAGAAAGTCAACTTTCCGAGCAAGGTTGCGTCCCTACAAGTATATATAGTTTTTGCCGATTACAAAGAGGCTGCAGAGAATGTATATGTCCGCAAATACAGCTGAACCCATGACATGGCATAGCAATGAAAGAAAGATGAATGATGGAGAATTATCTTCTCCTTCCGATGGAGAGGTATGGAAGCATTTTGATCAGTGTCATCCTGAATTTGCTGCGGAGCCCAGGAATATCCGGTTGGGTTTATGTTCTGATGTATTCACTCATTTTGGACAGTCAAAATCTCAGTACTCTTGTTGGACGATGATTTTGACTCCTTACAATCTACCACCGTGGATGTGCATGAAGACTCCTTACATGTTCTTGACACTTATCATACCCGGTCCAAAAAATCTAAAGAAGAATATCGATATCTACTTGCAGCCGTTGGTGGATGAGTTGAAACAATTGTGAAAGTTCGGCGTTCAAACATATGATATATCGAAGAAGCATAACTTTCAGATGAGAGTGTCTCTCATGTGGACCATCAATGATTTTTTGCATATGGTGTCACGATCCGCACCCGCTTTTCGGATACAAGTACGTGGCCAAGCCCAGCCTACGCCGCAGCATCGGCAGTCGTACACTGTCTATGATAACAATGGTCCATTAATCCAAATAGATAATATTTAATCACAAGTTCAAATCTATTGCTCATTCACAATATTTATATTGTTTTACAAGATTCTCAATTTATAATTAAATCATAACTCGGGAACAAACCCGTTAAACCTCAAATCCAAAGAAGTTACTAAATATCTAAATTCTAATATTGGCCTCCAAAAGCATCTCGATCTCCAACCAAATCTAATGAGCAAGATAGCAAGTCACCTAAAATGTTTACCCAGTCAGGATGGAACGAGTACAATCCAATAGCAGTTCCAATTAATTGACAAGTACTATGAATAGTAAATAGTTATAAAATACTTTGTGAGCCTATAA
Source organism: Iris macrosiphon (assembly GCA_036927795.1). Taxonomy (NCBI): domain Eukaryota; kingdom Viridiplantae; phylum Streptophyta; class Magnoliopsida; order Asparagales; family Iridaceae; genus Iris; species Iris macrosiphon. Next base: position 102,255,902 of record JAYESA010000018.1, on the reverse strand, counting down.
TAATGGAATAGGATACATCATAGAGGAACAGTTAAATAAAGAAAATAATGAAAGATAAGAAAGAAGAACAGAGAAGCATGTAAAGACAAACAGATATGTGAACTAGGAAACCTGTCATGCAAGTGTACAATCAGAAAGTATAGATTAATCCAGAATGACTGCATCTAACTAGTGTTTTGAAATACCAAGTTGACATATGAACGGCTAGGGGATAATATTCGACAAACCACATGTGTCGTGTGTGGCTGCTATTATTCCAGAAAGACCATGGGATGGAAAGGGTAGTTTACACGTCTCCTAGGTATTTCTCCGCCCGACTAGTACTCATGGATCCAAGTCTAGACACGAATAATCTCAATAGACCAGAAGATGTCAACAGGCCAGAAAATACATTAGTCCAGTAACTCATTAGTCCAAAAAAATCAATAGGCCTGAAAATATGTATCTCACGAAAATGAATCTATGCAATACCAATTCGTGTATCCATCGTGTCAGAAATCAGGTAAAACAATACTATAAACATGCATCATAGAAAATATCAAATAATGGAAACTATCAGAGAATGTACTCGCCTGTGGTCCTGTCACGCCCCAGTCCCAAAAATACGTAGGACTAGGACACGTAAGCATGCCAGCCGCATGGATATGGCAACTCTAATATATGGAAACCAAATCCACACGTACGCTGTAATATGAATATCAAGTCCACAAGTGGTATAAAATATATCACAAGTCACAGGATATAATCTAAATCTCATCCGCGAAAATCAGATATAAATAATAACCAGCATCTATATAACTAGATCTCAACATAAATATCTAAGGATGATAGTTGGATGGAAACAAATCCACTACCAACTCGAATAGAAAAGTACAACACAACAAATACAATATAGGAATACCAGCTAACGACCATGGGCTCGAAGAGAAGACATCCTCGCAACACAAGTAATCATCCAAATCTGCGCTCCTGCAATTACTCAAGAACAGATACACCTGGCAGAGGACCAGGTCCTCAGAGGGACGTAACAAGATACAGAAAATACGAGCCAATTTGAATACAGTAAACATGCATCATATTTGAAAATAGATAAGTACGCTGTACAGGACAATCTATATGAATGCAAATGAGGACAACTTTTCGACGTATGGGCAAGGGTAGGCTACTAGATCTAATCCTCACAATCTCACGCTCGTCAGTGGACATCATCAGCCGACATACCGCGGGGGTAGCGACCCTCGGACTCCATCAATCGACATACCGCGGGGGTAGCGACTATCGGACACGATCCACCATAGTGCGTGCTAGTAACTACGGTGTTACCAGAGTGGTTAAAAGCCCATACGCCTAATGATTGTCCTCTATGATACTAAGTGCCATGTGTGTGTCAACATATCTAATACATAGTAATGACTGAAAGAAAACTACACATGCAAGAATAAACAGAAATGCAATAAATATACAGAAATATACTAAGCATGCAAAATACTGTAAGCAATTTGGCAAGGTATCTTGCCTGGGGTCCTGCTGCTGGTATGAATCAGAGTCCAAGTCATAGTCCAAATAGCCTATGTATTACAAATTTATCACGTCAAAAGATAATTTATTTTAATTTATTTAATTCTGGAATAATTACTCTAAAATCCTATTTTAATCTTATTATTCTGATTTTTATGTTAATTCCTAAATTTTGTCCAAAGAAACTGAATTTTATCAACTCGAGACTCATGGCACGCAAATCGAGGCAATCTGTTGACCGAAAAGTCAACCGACACAAACTCAACTTTCATGCATGATTTACTGTAGATTTCAGCATCAAAAATATGCTGGAATTTACGGCTCGTTCGAATTCAAATTCGTTTGGGAATTATGGCACATATAAATTTTGTATTGTGCACCGATGGTTAAATTCTAACCTAAAAGTTCTACAGAATTAACAGTATATAAATACTTCGAATTAAATTCTAGGAAAAACACATGTCAATGATCTCGACATTAGCTTACCAAAACTTTAAACGGTTCATGATTCTGATTCCTGGTTCTCCCGGAATTGCAAAAATATTGAAGCACGTCTATTTTCGGACATGCTGTGCTCTACGAATTTTTTAGAATTTAATACTCATAATTTCGTAAAATAAATTATATAATCATAAATCTAACCTCAATATATTTCTAACGCAAGAAAATAGGCCTCGTTTGGAGTCCGGAGCTATGCGCAATGGCTTATGGAAGATGAAGGAACCCTAGATGGCAATTCTCCAAAATCTCTCTCTCTCTAAGATAATGGGATAATTAGGGTTATAATAATATATATATATAGGGATGTACCTGCGGCTGAATGAATATTTATAGGCTGACACATGTCAGAATCTGATTGGATGGTTTTAGTTATATTATTTATTTTTAATTTGCCTTTATCAAAACATTATTTAAGTCATTTTAAATCTAAATAACTCCAAATAAATATTAAAAATAATCATAAAAATCTGAAAAAATTATATAAAATATATTTTGAACCTATAAATCTTAGAAAAATATTTGGAACAATTTTATATTCATAAGTTTACTACTATAATTAGGAGAAGCTCTAAACATTAGTTTTATCCATTTAACTAAAAATAAATACTAACATTATTCCAAAAATTCTGAAATAATTCCATAAAATATATAATAATATTATAAACCATAGAAAATAATGTGGGTCCATTCTATATTCCTGGGCTTACACAATAAATTCTAGAAGTCCTAAAAATTAGTTATTAGTCTAAATAACTCCCAATAAATACTAAAAGTATTCAGAAAATTTCCAGAAATTCTAGAAAATATATTTGACTATTTAGAACCTAAAATAAAATTTTAGAATATTTTTAATTAAATTTGAACATAAAATAAATTCTTCAAAGTCCTAGAAAATTAGTGTTACTAGTTTTTAATTAACTAAAAATTATGGAAAAATATCAATAATCTAAAATAGCCTAAAAATAATTCTAAATAAATATTTATATAAGTAAATATACTAAAAAAATTTATTTTCTAATTAACTAAGAGAATACTCTAAATAAATTCAACATCTATAATAAATATAATAATATAAAATATACATAAAATACCTATTTTGGGTGAGGGAGTTTACAGAATTAACAGTATATAAATATTTTGAATTAAATTTCAGAAAAAATATATTTCAATGATCTCGACATTAGCTTTCTGAAACTTCAAACAGTTCATGATTCTGATTCCTGGTTCTCCCGAAATCATGAAAATATCGAGACATATCTATTTTTAGACATGCTGTGCTCTACAAATTTTTCAGAATTTAATACTCCTAATTTCTTTAAAAAATTTATATAATCAGAAATCTAACCTCAATATCGTTCTAACACAAGAAACTGGACCTCGTTTGGAGTCCGGAGCTATGCACAATGGCTTCTGGAAGATGAAGGAACCCTGGATGACAATTCTCCAAAATTCGGCTCAAAGAAAACCTTAGAATTTTAATAACCTAACTATTATATATAGAGAGGAGAGAGGGAAGCCGCGGTTCGTGAGCTTGCCATGTGACAGCCATCTGACACTGCTCACTCAGATCGAACGGTCAAGGTTCGATGCGGCTCGACTCAGCTCAGTCCGACCCGGACTAGGACGCGGCTCGGCTCGACTACACCCACACCCACCCCGCGGTTGCTGACAGGCGGGCCCCACCAAGTTGGCTGTAGGAGGCTGACTTGTGGGCCCCTGTTGGCTGACTGAACAGAAATAATTACTTTTTTGGGTTTTTATTTTCAAAAAATAGTTTTTAATTCAGTTTTCCCTAATTAACTCAAAATAAATGCTAAAAATAATCAGAAAATTCTCAGAAAATTCTAGAAAATATATTTGATTATTTAGAACCTAAAATAAAAGTTTAAGATATTTTTAATTAATTTTGAACCTAAAATAAATTCTTGAAAGTCCTAGAAATTAGTGTTACTAGTTTTTAATTAACCAAAAATTATGAAAAAATCCCACTAGCCCCAAATTAACCTAAAAATAACATTTAAGCTAGAATTTTAGGATACGGAGGTTACAAGTCTACCCTCCTAAGAAAAATTTTGCCCTCAAAATTTAAGGCAGAATAAATAAAAAGAAAAATTACCTCATGGTGCAAAAAGATAGGGGTAACGCTCTCGCATCTCCTCTTTCCGCTCCCAAGTGGATTCGCCGGGAGAATAGTGCCTCAAAGCAACGCGAACCAAGGGGATTACTTGGTTACGAAGCACCTTATCTCTGAGGTCTAGGATCTCCACTGTTTGCTCCGGATAACGGAGGCTTGGTCCAACCTCAAGCTCTGAATGATCTAATACATGGAGAGGTATGGAAGAATTTTGATAGGTGTAGGAATATCCGGTTGGATTTATGTTCTGATGGATTCACTCATTTCGGACAGTCGGAATCTCAGTACTCTTATTGGACGATGATTTTGACTCCTTACAATCTACCACCGTGGATGTGCATGAAGACTCCTTACATGTTCTTAACACTTATCATACCCAGTCCAAAAAATCCAAAGAAGAATATCGATATCTACTTGCAGCCGTTGGTGGATGAGTTAAAACAATTGTGAAAGTTCGGCATTCAAGCATATGATATATCGAAGAAGCATAACTTTCAGATGAGAGTGTCTCTCATGTGGACCATCAATAATTTTTTGTATATGGGATATTATCGGGGTGGAGTACTCATGGTACTTTATCTAATCCAATATGTATGGGAAAGAGTAAGGCATTCTGTCTCCAGAATGGCAAGAAAGCATACTTTTTTTATTGTCACCGTTAGTTCCTTCCTGTGTCGCATCCGTGGAGAAGGAACAAAGATGGCTTTAGAGCTGGTAAACATGAACTATCTCCGCTCCCGTTAAGACTGACATGAGATGAAGTTTGGAAAGAGGTGGATAGATTGTCGACTGTGATGGAAGATCCGATATCGGCCCTTTACTTTGAAGGGTTCGGACATAGACATAATTTAATAAAGCAGAATATCTTTTGGGACTTACCTTATTGGAAGGAAAATTTCATAAGACACAATCTTGATGTTATGCATATAAAAAAGAATGTATTCGACAATATCTTCAATACGGTGATGGATATCAAAAAATAAACGAACGACAATTTTAAAGCAAGAAAGGAATAGAAATTATTTACAGGCGTTCAGATTTGCACCTAAAACAAAGTGCAAACGGTAATTGGGTCAAGCCTCCAGCGCCATTTATATTGAGTAGGGAGGAAAAATTGATAATATATAATTGGATTTCGAAGTTGAGATTTTTTGACGGCTACGTATCAAATCTAGCAAGATGTGTCAATCTCAATGAACGCAAGCTGATAGGATGAAGAGTCATGATTTCCATGTGTTTACGGAGAGGTTACTACCTATTTCTTTGAGAGAGATGTTGCCTCATCAAGTATGGACTCCGCTGGCCGAATTATCTATATTCTTTAGAGATTTGTGTTCAAGCAAGTTGATGGTGCAATATTTAATAGAACTTGATGAGAAGATTTTATTGACATAGTGCAAGTTAGAAAGGGTGCTACCCCCAGTTTTTTTATAGTATGGAGCATTTGTCCATTCATCTTACATATGAAGCACGTGTCGGTGCTCCCGTCCATTATCGATGAATGTATCCATTTGAGAGGTATAAATTGATTAGTTTGTACTATTAATTTCTTTACTCAAATAATTCTAATATTCAATAGAAGATTTGTTGATATAAATTATATATACAGTGATGAAAAATTGACAACCAGATTGGGTTTGTTGATATAAATTATGGAAAATAATATAAAGGTTTCGAACCATTTGTGTTGGCTAGTCAAACTATTTAAGTGTATTATACGAGTTATCCTAGTCGACGACGCAATAATAAGGATTGGTGGGATGTATGTAAAACTAAAGCTAGAAACACATATAATGTTGGGAATCTAACATACCAGGAGGATGAGGTGGTCATGCCTCAACCTACATATATGAGTTTGGCCGGTATTGATGGTATAGAGGTTGATGTTACCGTAGAGTTAATGAAGATATTGAAATAGAATATTTACCTCATATCGAAGAGGACTCTGATATGGAGGTATCGAATGAGAAACAAGATTGGAAGATGAATGCGATAGTGAAAGTGAAAATAAAAATGAAGAAGTAGAAGTAGAAGATGAAGATGAAGATGATTCGAAAAATAATTCGAAAGACGATGACGATTCGGAAGATAAAGAATATTAGTACGTACACACATATGCATTAGCTTAGATTATTTATTTATTTAATGACACAATTGTTATTTATTTTATTATCACACTAGTATTTATTTTTTTCACCACACCATCCATTACTTCATGATGTCTTGATGTCACTATTTTTATTTGTTTCATAACACAATCCATTATTTACTGTCAGAATTACCTTTGGCGAGACGAGGACGAGCACGATGACAGGTTCATAGAGTATCTTCTTCCCGGCATCCTCTAGCTACTCCGGATGTAGGTGGTATATGACCATCAGAGGAGGAGTTCATAAATGCCGAGGATGGTTTATTCCTGCCATATACTCGTTCATCGGTAGGGGGAGCTACTCTATCTTCCGGGCTTCCCTCAGCTTCTACCCCTGCTGTTACTCCAGCGACTACTGCGACTACTAGTACACCGGTTACTCCACTAGTTGCTCCTACTGGAGCAAATCCATATCCAGACCTCCTGATGGAGCATAAAGTATATGTTCGTCGTCCTGTAAATCTCCCTACTCTATCAGAGCGGCCAGCCAATATCGATCGTCCCGAGCCGTGGGCCGATGGAGTGACGTAATTTCTTATTGTCAATTCACACAATTTTTATTTATTCTTTTTTATTCTAATTGTATATTATTTACTTATTTCAGGTTCTTACCAACCAAGGCTGACACTAATCTAGGGGTCATCATACGGGATAACTTTTATGACCCTTATATCAACTTAAATGATATTCCGCTGGATCGACGATTCATTTGGCTGGATATGCTGCGGATATGTATAAATTTTTTATTTAGAATAATATATAATTTTTTATTAAAATGCTAAAAAATATTTTTCTAATTTGTAGAAGAGGTACTGGTGGTCGGATCATAGAGAGTCTGCGATCTAGATGTGCCACAAGACCATCGCCAGCAAAAGGTTTAGGGATATGTTCAATGACCAAAAGGCACTGGCATCACATTCAGGAGATCTTCGCAAGGAGTAGCTCAAGGAAAAATTCTGGGAGAAGATAAAGGAGAAGATGGAGGCCCTGGCTTATAAGGCCAAGTGCGAGAAGGCGAGAGCGTCCCTGCTAAGGGTGGTCTCTACACATGTGGATCCATTCCAACCGTAGAGCATTTTTGACGGATGGTCAGTATTATAATTTTTTGCTAGATAGATTTTTGGTAATTCTTATTTATTATTATTAATTAATTACTTAATTTTTACAGTGAGAGGACGCCATCAGAGCCGGGGAAGACCCAAAGACCGTCGACTTTCGCGCAATCTTCCAGCAGACGCACAAAAGGAAGAATGATGGGAAGCTAGTAGATGAGCAGGCAGCAAAAGAATACGTAAATTATGTTTATAAAATTTTGTCAACAAAATTTAATTATATTCTTTTTATAATTTAACTATATTTGTTTATCCTAAAAATCTAACCTTAACTTTAATATTGTTACCTATGATTTCTAAAAACCTTAACTCTAAACCTAACCTACGATATCTAAACTTAACTTTATACTTAACCTTAGTTGTAGTCAATAAAAAGATTAATCCTGACCTACGATATCTAAACCTATTTACATAAATAAATATATGAGACGTATGAGATGTTAGAGGGTGGAGCTGAGAGCAGTACGCCGACTGAGAGAAACGATCGGTAGATATAAGCTGTCGAGAGAGGGAAAGGCGACAACATGTACGGGACTGGATCGTTGGCATCCCAGCCGTCGGTTCTTTCAAGAGCTCCTCCGACGGATCCTCCAGCTCCATCAGAGCCCGGCCCCGGCGTTCCTTCTGGTTCTATGAGTTTGGAGCATATCACGAAGACTCTGTTAGAGGTAAGAGGTAGGTTAGAAAACTGACAGAATCTCGTGATCTAGCAGCTCCTGCTTCTCCTACAGCTCCTGCTCCGCCTACGGCTCCAACGATAGCTACTCCAGCTCCTCCGACGGATCCTCTGACTCTATCTCCTATTTCTTCTGCTGCTCCTCTTGTCGCTCCTGAGGAACTACAACAGATCATCGCTACGGTTAGGACGCCGTACATGGCTAGCCGACAGACGCCGCCGCCTCCTCATCCACCGTCGACTTGATGTATTTTTATTTTTTTGATAATTTGACAGTTTGTTGGATGTACTGGTTGTATAACTTTATATATTTGGATTATGGTAGTGTATGATAATTTATGGCTATGCACTTGTATTTAATACGTTATATTGTATTTGATTGTATTTAATATGTTTGAATCTCTGATTGATTTTGTATAATATTACATGAGCAGGAAGTAAATAATTCTATTATGGCAAAAAAATATTTATGTCTAGAGACAGATTAGCGATGAAAAACTAAAAAAAATCTATTCAGCGACGGATCTGCGATGCTTCAATGATGTATTCCCGACATAATGCTCCGTCGCTAAATATGTCTGGTACCAAAAATGTGGCAAATATGTATCAGAAATAGTCGTCAAATCCGTCGCTATGTCCTTCGTTGTTAGCAACGGATTAGCGAAAAAATTCAGTCGGTGAGCTTCTGAAATTATTTGAAAAAATGGGCTCACAGTTTCCGTCGCCAATCTGTCACCAAATACAACGACGTAAATAATATGTCGTTAATCCGTCGTTGTGTGTCCGTCGCTAATTTCGTCGACACGGCGACAAATTAGCGACAACAATTTGGTAGTGACACTTAAATTAGTGACGCCATATTTCCATCGCTAATCCGGCGCAATATTAAAATAGCGACGAAAATAGTCATTTTAGAGACAAAATTTTTGTAGACCTACTCTGTATTTTTGTAGTGCTAGGTCTACAAAAATCCAAATAAAATCCATAAGAGCTTGTCAATTCCCTATCCCAAGATCATACCTCCAATTTGAAATAATAATTAATTCTTGAATTTTGTCCAAAGTTCATAATTCCAATATATCAAATGCTAGTCTTATCAAGCTAAAATAAGAAAACATGACCTAAAAATTAATGATGCCAAATAGTAGTAAGGAAGTGCATGAACCACTCTGGAGCAAATCTACAACCCTTAAACCAAACAAGGACCGAGGCCGCAAACCATCTCCCTTACTTTATCAAGTGACAAGGATGAAACAACAACTACATGTCTAACCTACAAGCCCGAGTCTACCTAGCAGGAAATAGAAAATAAAATAGGGTATGATACAACAATGTCCAGGATACAGCTCTACCTAGATCCCTGGACAAATTCCCGAACCAAGATCCCGAATCAATCCTCAGGTCAAATTCCCGAATCAAATTCCCAAATCAATATCCCAAAACAAATTCTGAATCAAATCCTCAAATCAAAATTTTGAAACAATATCCTAAAAAAATTCCCCCAAATCAAATTCTTAAACAATTCTAAATCAAATTCCTGACTGAAATTCTAGAAAATTTTTGGCAGAACCTCCTCTACATTTCTAGGACCATAACATAACCTGCAAAACAAAAGAATATCCACCCGGCGCAACCTGCCGTAGAATCCCAAGATGAGAACATTAAGTCTCGGCCTCCAGCAACGCTACGATGCGTACTGGGCACCAAGCCAACACACAACACAAATTGCCATGTAGGAAGCATCACCACATAGTTCTCTATCCTTAACCAAACCATAATACACAAGTCTAATAATATTGTGCCAAACCGTAACCCGACCGTGAGTCGAACAAGAGGCATATAGGGACTATAGAAGCCTGAAAAATCTAGATCCATGCATCCAACAAATATACGCCCCAAGATCGACCAAGAAAAAATTAGGCCGCAAACTGACTATATGACCAACAACATCAATGCGCCCCAATATTGGCCACATAAAGACCTGACACAAGATTGTGTCTAATACAGAATCCTGACAAAAAAGACTTTCTGAATGTCTCGAAAGACGTGAGCATGCTAAATGACATAACCTTACGTCAGCATAAACTTTACTCCTGACGGGTATGCAATGCCACTTGTAGAATACGTCCCAAACTCCATGCATCTCTGGCCCCATGTGTCCCAGAATCCATGCGTCTTTGGCCCAATGAGTTACAGACTCCATGCATTCCACGCGTCTCTGGTCCCATGTGTTCCATACATCATATGCATCCCAGACTCCATGTCACTACCATATTTTCTAGGAAGGGTATTTTGGTTATTTTTATAATTTAATAATTTATTGTGCATATTAATATTTAATTCTTGTATTATTTATTTATTGTTAGTAGTCTATATAATATTTTGGACTTGTGTTAGTGGACCTAACTAGTTTAGATTGGACTCATGGACCAAAATTATTTCTAGTTAGACTTGAGCGTCCAACAAATAGCCCAATTTATTAAGTTGGAGTTTGATTAGTCAAACCATTAGGAGTAGAACCTTCCTTCCTTAACCCTTTTTTTATGACAAGACCCAAGGGGTAATTTGGACTTTGTACATTTCTTGGAAGAGGGGGAAGGGGCCGGCCATAGGGGGAGGAGGAGAGACTCTCTCGCTCTCTTCATTCATTTCATTTTATTCTACAAGAATCCGACACATGGATGGGATGCGTACAGGATGAGATTGGGCCAGTGTTTGTTCTGCGGATCAGGAGACCACAAGTTGAGGGCTTGTCCTAGGGCTCCAGCTCGTCCATCTCAGGGCGGGGCCCAGGCAAAGAAAGCACCCGCGAGGCCATCTGTGTCACGCCCCGATTCCCGCAGGCTAATCGGCCGTCCCTGCTAGGAGAGAATCACCATGACAGCGCTCCCGCGGGACTATCTCTTCACCCATCTGGGTGTGATACCGCATGAGCGTGAGCCGCGCCCGTGCAAGGCCGAGATTTATTGCTGGCAATAAGAGGTCTAAGCCACAGAGTCGCATAGATTGTCTGAGTATAACAGAATTATAAACACATAAGCAATTTGATAACAAGTTCACTGAGTCATCAATAGCGGAAGCAATGAATAACACAAGTGTAGAAGTAAAGCAAACTCTTTTAAACAAATGTTACAGGCAGCGTATAGTCGAGATTATAAGTGGCTCAAGCCTCTCTCTGAAACAGTAAAAGTGTGCCAAGTGACTACATTTGTGGAATGATACATAGGCAATGTTCCAACATTATATCTTGTATATGTGCTTCAGTTTCAGACACCACGCTCCAAGGATCCAGAGTGAACTCTACGCCTTAGCATGCACGAAGGGTGCATCTGCACCGAACGAGGTTCTCCCGTAACCTGCAAACAATCTGGTGGGTTATCAGTACATGAATGCACTAGTGGGGAGGCTACTTGCCCGTTCGACAAATCCAAACACGTTCAATAGGTTCCGTGCACCAACTATTTAGTTGTCTTTCTAGTTTTGCCTTAGGATCAGTTTCATGGCAATGAAGAATAACCTAACTCGTGTGGCAGTGTGCCATGTGACATAAGAAACATGGAGAGACTTACCAACTTACCATTTGTCCTTCCCTGTCCAAGACAAACCAAGTTAATTCAAGCACAAGCATACATAATGAAGTCCAGGGTAATAGCATATGCAAACACAAGGTGTTGTGAGCGAGACTGTGTTTCGGGTGCACGAGTTACACAGATTATCCAAAAGTATTACTTTTGGACATTCAAAGGTTTTTATTTCTCATAAGTGTCTTATATTCATATCGTTTAGCTGATTCAAATTATTGGATGCGATACAATAACTTGCACGCGGATAGCCGCTAAGCGAGGATGACTTATCTATATGACAAAAGTCGCTGGCATAGCCATAAAAGATGGGTTACAGTCTCAAGACAGAAATGATATGCAATACAGGTGGAGAGCCCCGCTACATAACACTCCATGCATAACATACGACTATACATAATATTTTTGTCCGGATTGAATCGGTCCCAGTGCCCTGGCAACCCGACCTCGAAAACCAGAAATCCTTATGCACAAGTTGTCCGCGATATGCAAGTCTTAGGTCAATCCAGATTTATAACGATAATTCTTATTTCTTTCTGAACGAGCATTGCTCCACGAGCTGTGATTCATTGCTTTACTTAACACGATTCTCGTTCAGTGTTCGACTTGACTTGATGCAATCTAAGATAATTTGAGCATAAGACAATCATATAGCATGATCTGTCTTTGCATAGTCTTCTTGAGCTGTTAGATTGAGTACAAGACGAGTATCAATTCTTCTGAGGTATTTCAATGTTATCTTGCTTGACTGTCCTTGATGCGGTCCCCTAGTTCTGGAAATACCTTGGCGACCTAACGGATCCCGAATACTTACAAATGTTCATACTTGCACGAAACGACTATTAGATAGTCTTCCGGTGGTTTGGATAAAAGCAAGGCAAAATAGTATTTACTAGAACCTGGCATACAAATATGTGACAAGCATTAGATCGAGGCAACGAATACAAGTTAACATATAAGCAGGCAAGCATTACATTTATTTAGAAAATAAGCATTTTTGTTTTGGCTCGGGCCTAAGGGTAAGCCGAGGAGTAAAATTGTAAAGGAACATACCGAGTGACATAATTTAGGGTCGTGCAGTGTAGCAAGTGAACAGTGCACTACAGAGTATACAAATATCGTTCTACTCGAGGCATAGCGGGGTCTAGTTGCATAAGAGTCTGTATATAAGCAATATTTTATTTTCATGTGCTAACACAAGCAATACAAGTTGGGATTATTCTTTTAGCTTGGTGCGTTAGATTCTTATTAGTATGCAGGGGGTGATTCACCTAGCGACCATAATAAAACATCCATATTTTAAGTGTGCTGGCTAAGCAAAGACAAGTTCATCGTAGCCACCCACCTTAGCGATAATTCGCCTCGGTCGAGCGATACTCCGAGCGAGCCTCTGAAAGCCTAAGACGGAACTCCTGAAGGGCCAAGTCTGGAAATCCTTTTGCCTCAAACGAGTATTCTTGCTGAGCAAAGCAGGTCAGAATATTACACTTTTGCCGTTTGAATCGGCAGTCCGCTTGAGCGGAACGGGTCGTTACATTATATACCACTCAGAAAAAGTCTCATCCTCGAGACTTCCTGAGCGCAGGCTGTTCTACCAAACTATTGAATCTATCCCAAGCGTAGCAATCGGTACCACTAAATTTGAATTTGTTCGAACGGATCTCCTACTCGTTTCTTATGCCGTGTTGCGTATATGCTGAGTCGGTCTAATTTGCGCCGTAGTACGGGACATATTGCTTAACGTGGGATATGTTTTAATCCATCTGGATAGCGATCTAAGGCTGAGGCAAACTTATACAAGTCGTTATACTTGTTCATGCAGATATTCACTTGTACTATCATTGAGATCAGCATATCGCGAGTCTGGATCGTGCACATATTCAAAACTTCCTTCAAACATATGCATGTCAACCAACTAAGTGATATCAAACTCTTAGCACTCGAGTTTCACATATCATTGAGTCTTGGATCGTGCATACGTTCAAGGCGTCCCTTAAACACATGCATTCAACCAAACTCGTCCCTTAAACACATGCATTCAACCAAACTTAGAGATAGTAAAATCGGATAAGCTACTTGCGAAAATCTCAAGGGTTCTCGTTTTATGATTTACAAAGATACTTTCGATAGGGCCATTCAATTTCCAAGTCATTTTTATTCCAACTCAATATCAAGTATTTGTACTTCCGTTAAGCACGATCTATCCGATCAACCGACTAGCGTTTATTCGTTCGGGTCAAATATCGCACACATTTACCGTTCCTAGTCTAACTCTAAATCTTGCTACCCCAGTTCTATAGCTTTATTCAAGCAATATGCTAAAGTCGGTAATATAGGTTCTTTCACTCAGCACAGGATCGTCTGCCTAATTACTAGGTCAGCTCACAAGGTCATAGGTACAAGTTCAAGCACACGATACATTGTACAAATTTGTCGCACGATGCTCGCCCCAATTCCTAGGGTCAAACCATTGTTCATTTGCATGGGATATTCTACCCAAGATCGTTTCACTCAGATTTCTAAAAATCAAGCACATATTTTTCCTACTCTCAATAACATATTCGTTTTTTATGGGGGTTCGAGTCCGTTCAGTGAAATCCATGATATCCAAGTTGCAGGACAAGCCTAATGATTTGTATAGTCTATCTCTCCAAACACGTTTTGATAGAATCCCTATCCATTCCAAGTCCAGTCCACCAAGCCAAGATTCACATCTAAACCTTTATTTATAACATCAAGTCGTCCAACCTGATTCACGTATTCGTTCACAAAACTATCAAGCGTGATTTATTCTAGGTTCTAGGCTAACTTGTCCTCGAAACATTTTTGATACTTGTATTCCAAATTTGTCTTATCGTATTGAACCAAAAGTCAAGATGATCCATTAGTTGTCACGCTCTGGTCTCCTGCAAGTTCGATCATCCCCGTTGGATGTGATATCACCATGCCAATGCTCTCGCTGGATAATTGTCCTAATTCGGATGTGACGCATGCATGAGCATAGAGTTACGCTCGCACAAGATAAGAATATTTTGAACGTTATGGTTTTCATCGAAACGATCAAGACACCTTATTATTTTTCTTTGCTCCATCCAATTTATATATACAATCCATCGAGTCAAGTCCGTTCATGCAGTGATTATAATTTATATAGCAAAATTATCCAACATCAATGTTACCGTTCGGTAAATCCATAGTCTACTTATAGCATTCCTCAAGAAACTATGTTTCAGTATTCAATCCCAAGTCTATTCCATCTTTTGATACATTCTATTCATCGTGTTCATTTGGAATAATCACCGAACATTTTTTCGTGAGTTCGATCATCCCCGTCGTACGTGAAATTACCATGTCGGCGCTCCCGTAGGATAATCGTTCTCGTTGTGACTGATTTCGAAGGTTATCGTTTTAAACTTGATTTTTAGATCGTTCTTCCAAACTCCAAGCCAAATTCGTTATCGTTTATCTCTTTCATTGAATTATAATATTCATTTTTGGCTAACTTCTATTCGAGCTATATTGCATTCAAGTTTAATTTGTTTGTTTTAATCCAAAATCGCTCGTACAATCCTCTAAGTTTCCAACAAATTTTCTTAACCGAAATATTAATTTCCATTTTCGTGAATCCCAATTCGATATAAGCCTTATCATTCTTTCAAGACATTCTGAAATTATTTGATCCGTCTATCGTACGAGACCTCTGAATCCATTTGGACATTTTTAAATGATCCATACACCACTCAAAATTGAGTTATCCAATTTAAAATCCTCAATCGATTTGTATCTTCCAACTCGAAATACCGTTCGAGCTATTTCCAAAATCCAAGCATGATTTTCAATATTTGCCTAAGCGATAAATCTGATAACATTTCTATCGGTTGGCAATCTAAGTCTGACTTGTCTTTTTCCTTAACGATATTCCATTCTCGTTTGCAACTTAGCTTGCACCAAAGAGTCTTGGCGTGCGATACTTACACAACTTAGCCGAAAGGCTGTGTGCAAAGCTAACCGTTTGGGCAATATTTGATTTTGTACTAACCAATTGGGCAAATATGTATAGGTATCAGGTTTGCACATAACGCGCAAGTTCTAGCATGAGTCTAATCCCGAAGGGTCTAACACAGGTCGGCACAAAGGCCTTAGCATCACAATTTTGTATAAGGAATCACTTCATTTATATGCACTTTTTAAAAGTATTTAGACTCATTGTTGGAATATTTTGTTGGGACATTGAGAAAGAGTATGCATATAATCCACAAACGAGCTTTCGAAACTGAGAGAATTGAAACAAAGTCCAAAGGCGTAAAGCCAAGCTCTGATACCAATCTGTTACGCCCCGATCTCTCGCAGGCTAATCACCCGTCCCTGCTAGGCGAGAATCACCGTGCCAGCGTGTAAACCCCCTCACCCAAAAATTAGATCTACTTAGCTTAGATAGAGAGATTAGGGCTAACTAGAATCTAATTAAAAATAGAACACGATATTTTGTTTAATTATACAAGATTTATATCACTTAGCGCACCTTACCGTTGCTTCGATAATTAGAGCACTACACTAGCCATTGCCTTCCTACAAACTTTACACTCTTGTTCTAGACGTGCCCGCCTTCTATTCTGACCTTTGTGTAACTTATAATTATGCTCTCTTGTGCTACCTTTTAGTCGCACAACTTTTCGTCGCAGACGTTTATATTTAATTCTAAATAATTTGACTTTGTATCCGTGCGTTAAAATCAAAATTGGAGACACAATCTTGACCCGTTTTATACAACCCAAATTATGATGATACCCTACTCTGAGCCCTCTATGTCCATGACACTTGTGTCCCACCTAATTTTAATCTCATGTACTTCTAATATATTCCAGAACACCTTGCACAATAATTTTAACTAATTTAATCCAATTTCTACCTTTGTGCAATTTTCTAATTGTTGGGCGTATTTATGCAAAAATGCATTAAGGTGTCCACCCTGTTGGACACGACACGTGAATAAACCCATTTCTTCTTTGTGTAGATTTTTCCATAATTTTTGGGAGTATATAACTCAACATCAACCTCCTTGAACCATGGCCCTCAAAACCTTGAACCAATGCAACCCTAGCAATTTCATTTAAATTCATTTTTAATTCTAGCCCTCCAATACCTATACAAGAATCCAAGGCCTTTTTCCATGTGTTGACCAAGTCAAATATTTTTAGGTCAACCCAACCCCATGTGTATAAATATTCTTTACTTTTTTTTTTTTTATTCCCTAAACCTAAGATCTCATCCAACCCCTTTCTCCCCCTACTTTTCATCTCCCTCATCACGACCGCCGGCCATCCTCCTCCGTCGAGCCACCAGATCCTCCTCCCTGCAACTTTCTCTTGTGCACCCCTTCCCCGACCCCTCGACCTCCATCTCCGTTTACCACCATCACCATTACCACCTTCTTCCTCTCTTCTCCGGCCAACTAAACATCGCCGGACCTGACCTTCATTCTCCCTCCACCACCGGACAACCCCGAGCCCATCCATCCTCCTCTCCCTTATCGTTTTCTTCATCTCCTTGTCCTCTTTCCTCGACCATTCACCTCTGGCCTTCTCCCACCTGAACGATGCTGCATCCGTCGGCCTCGTCGACATCATCCCGTACCACACCACCTGTACGACCCCATCTTCGATCATCTTCCCTGTCCACCTCTTCCTTCCTCCCCGACCTTGACACAGCAACTCCGACCTCCAGCAGCCCGCAGCCTCACCGGAGCACAACCCGATCATCTCTTCCTTCCTCCTGCAGCCTCACCTTGCCTGAGATCCCGACCGCACCCGCCGGACCCCGGTTATAGCAGTCTCGTCCCCGACTTCCTCCTCTTCCCTGTCAACCTCCTCTTCCTTCCCTTCCTGGCTCAACCTCCCCTGCCGGACTCCGGCGAGCAGCCATTACCAGCATCCCTAACATCATCATTCCACCATTACCACCATCACCACCCTAGCCTCCTCCTTCTTCCACCCTTTCCACCACCTATCACCACCACTGTCCTCCTTGGCCGGACCCCCTGTTCAGAGCACCCCATCATCATCATTATCCACTCTTATCATCACCACCATTACTATCATCAATATCACCTTCACCATCATCTTCATCATGAGCATCACCATCATCATCGTCGTCGTAGTCGTAATCATCACCATCATCATAGTTATTATCTCATCATAACCCCAATTATCGTCAGTATCATCGTCAACACCATCATCATTGTCAACGTCGTCATCGTCAACTCTGTACATGCCCGCCAAGGATATATCAGATCGTTCTGCACGATTTCAGGAGCAAGTTATTGGTACTACGCAGCTTTCTTGCCAGGCAAGTATACCTTGCCTTGTTGTACTATTTAAATTCTGTATTATTAGTTGCATATTTATTGTTTTAATTTTATATCACTGTGTGCGTCCGAGAAAGACTCTGGTGCAGTCAACGAAGGCGTTGACGTTAGGACTTGTGTCTGACCTAGTGTCTAGTGGACTCACCTAAAGTTATGGAGTTATCGGTATGACTCCCCAGGCCTTGACACATCTCTTATACGTGTTGTGAGTCTCATGTACGGTACGAACTTACGTATTCGGCTGGCCACCTATACGTGTAGGTTGTACGACGGATAGGGTATAACTGCTAATAGTGATGCATGTTAGAAGACTTAACAGTTATTAGCTGTCAAAGCATAGACTATTGTAGTTCGGTGGTCCCGTCCTTGTCCTTGTTTGGTTGTAAGGTTGGGCTATTGTTCAAACAATAGACTATGAGCCAAAGTTACGACGCCGATACTTGCACTCCGTCTCGGCGTAGTAGCTAAAGCGTGTTGTGGATACAACATACATAGATCATTGGACGGGAAGGACGACTAGTAGGCGTATGGGACACCTACCTTCTTTATTCAGATACTACGTTCTTCGGAGCGATACAGACGTATATATATTGCAGATACCTCATTCTTCGGAATGATGGACGTTACAGATACCACGTTCCTTAGAATGTTGGACGTTACTTGGTAATTTTTCAGATACCACACTCTAGAGAATGTTGGACATTATGCCTACGCCTATCCATACGTACCAAAGTTGTCCTCAAATTGCATTCACTTAGATGGTTAGCGTACCCCTTTTATTTATTCAGTATTTACTTTATGGCATGCTTCTATGTATCTTGTTATGTCCCTCTGAGGACCTAGTTCCTTTCCAGGTGTAGATGTTCATGAGTATTCGCAGGAGCGCAGATCCAGACTGGTTACTTATGATCCGAGGAGTCCTCTCTTTGAGTCTCAGTGATTGTTGGTTTTTGTACTTATATTATTGTGTTTGCTTTTATATTCTAGTTCGACAGTGGATTTATTTTCATCCGACTATCATCTTTAGACACTTTATATTGAGATCTAGTTTCATAGATATTGGTTTTTTATTTATATTTGATTTCTGTGGATGAGATTTAGTTATGCCCCGTGACTTGTGATAAACATATACTACTTGTGAATTATTGTTCATGATATAGCGTACGCATGTGTTATGGTTTCCATATATTATAGTTGCCATATATATGCGGCTGACATGCTTACGTGTTCTAGTCCTACGTATTTTGGGACTGGAGCGTAACATATTTTTAGTGGGGCCCATGCAGGTCGAGAGCATATTATCTCGGTTATGTTACCCCACTGAGCAAGCCTGCACTTAGGATTAGAGTATAGGATCTCATCCACAATTGACTATGACTCATCTTCCTTCCAGTTTGTTCTATTTAAATAATTGCATCTTGCTTGATTCATGTGCTTCCCTAATAGATTCCTTGAGTATAGCCCCTACTAGAATATAGGAATCCCTGTTGATAGGATGATAATTAGGGTAATATTCCTATTAAGAATACAACTAGAGTATTAACACATCACTAAGTTAGTACTTAATGAAACCTAGCGCCCCTTACCATAGATTAATTTACCATTATCCCTTGATAGGTGTATGAATGACTTGAGAGTAGTATAAAAACTACTAGGATTAGTTTGAAATTTGACCATAGTGTTTGACCCTAGTATTGAGGAACCAATAGAAATCCAACGTTAAATATTAGGACTAACCTAGCTTTTATAATGAGATAGTATTATAGAACTATAAATTTTGCTTATTGCCTTGATATTAGCAGAACAGTACCTTAGGAAGCCAAGAGGAATGAATAAAACATTTTTCTCGATCAAACCTCGAACACAGATATTAGCGTACCACCTCCCCCTTAGGAAACCATGATATTATCTAGGGTCCCTCTATTTTAATTTCATATCTTGTTCCTTTGCAACCTTAACGTTCGCTAAGTGGGCGACGACTAAATTATGTTCTCCTTTTCTTCATCTTTTAACTCGTGCTACATAACTCTTAGGATTATAGGCCAAGTAATTTTATTCTATGTTAGGACATAGCGCTTGCTAGGGTTATAGTTGTAATCTTGAATTTCAAAAATTTAGTGCTTGGTAGTTAGAGCTTGATAGTTTTGTGTTGTTCTTGAAGATTGTGAGTTGATATTTATCCTTTAGTTTGAATCCCATAAATTATAACCACATCTCAATACAAGTTATATCCCCTTTTCCCTTGAAGGCTAGTAACTTGTCCATACCTACTATTGACACCCTTGTTCTATAAGCCCTATGATTAAGACTTAAGATGACCATTACCTATATAATGCAATATGATACCCTAATAGGTACCAAGATCTTTTCTTCATGTACCCCGATAAGAGTTTCTACTTTATTTACAAGAATAATGTTATTTTGTAGATTCCCCTTAAGACTGTCCCAGTATTAGTTTATTATTTTAAGTTGGGTAGTATGCCTCACAACATAGTATCATATAGTCCTTTTGATATATTATTGAAGTATAATTGAATAAAATTAACTGTAGACTTGCATAAGAAGATAATATTTATTCAGACTGTAGAACTTAGAGGCCCATACCCCTATTTGGTCGACTAGCGACTTAGACAAGGAGTTAGCATGACAACTGTAGAGATTATAAAGTCTTATTTTTTTGTAAACTTGAATTATTTTGTACCTCCTTTCATCATAATCCAGCTTATTTATATTTTTTTAAACTACCTTGACTTATGCTGCTATTATAGCCTAGTTTTGCAAGCATACTCTTCTATCGAGCTTGATCATGATATATGTATTATTGGATCGATACATTAATACATTTTAGAATCAGTGTATTAAGGTCTAGCTAACCTTAGTGTGCTTGGTCCGCTCTTCGCATAACTACTTTACGTAGATTGAGATAAATAGTTGACTAGTAAACGAATGTACTTGCCCATAGACATGTCTGAGCATATCATATCGATTACATAACTGTACTGATATGAACTTGTGAATAAGAACCTACTAAAATAGGATTTTAATCCATAACTGCCTTGACAATTCCCATTTGAATTCTTTAAACGCCTTGATCCCCATACTTCTATCCCATTATCTCCCCTTGAACTCTTTATTATTGTTTTCCGTCTTCCCTTATTTCGGAAAGACGAAACCTCGTGCTTAGTATAAGCTTGATATACAGATAGTACTAGATATACCCCATGGGCCAATCACATTACTTGATGATTATTATTTTTGTAATTAAGGGCATATCATATGTGTTATATTGGTGTTAAAGTTTCGAGGATTGAATAACATGATTAAATAATTTAAGAAATATTTTTCTTAAATGTATAGCCTTATGTGATAGATGGGTAAATTCTAAGTTGGGTAGAAATTGCATTGTTAACTTGTGATTAAATACTTTCAGATTGTGATCAAGTAAGATTAGATTGGGAGATTCAAGCCATTTTAATGTTGAGAAATTTTAAAAGAAGGATTAAGATGATGATGATTTAATAAATTTTTAAAAAACCTTGATATGGCGAACAAAATATTGATACTTTGAGCACATAATTTAAAATTTGAGAATTGGAGGTTGAATCATTAATTTAAATCTTGAGGAAAATAAATATAACTCTAAATACGAACATGGTCGGATTGAATTTCAAATTTGATGATTGACTTAAAAAAATTTTGATTGTTGGATTACCTATTTGAAATATTGATGATGTAAATTAAAAGTAAAATTTGAAGAGTATAAAATTCACAAGTTGAAAATAGAAATAATATTTGAAAAGAATTATTTTTCAGAGGAGATTATGATAGTTGAAAATTACAAAGTAAATTTTGATGTGGGATGTCATATAGATTGAATTAGATTTGGATGTTGATGATTTGAAATTCGAGAAGAGATTATAATATGTAAAATTTCATTTAAACAGTGGTTATTTTAAATTTAAAGTAATTGCGATGAAATTGAAAAGATTATGTTATTTTTGGAAGAGTTTGCGATTGACTTGCCGTATGTACGTGAAGGATTGACAAATTATACCATAGTTTAATTTTGAGGACGAAATTATTTTAAGTTGGGTAGATTGTAAACCCCTCACCGAAAAATTAGGCCTACTTGGCTTAGATAGAGAGATTAGGGCTAACTAAAATCCAATGAGAAATAGAACATGACATTTTTTTTAGTTATACAAGATTTATATCACTTAGCGCACCTTACCGTTGCTTCAAAAATTGGAGCACCACACTAGCCATTGCCTTCCTACAAATTTTACACCCTTGTCCTAGACGTGCCCACCTTCTATTCTGACCTTTGTGTAACTTATAATTATGCTCTCTTGTGCTACATTTTAGTCGCACAACTTTTCGTCACAGACGTTTATATTTAATTCTAAATAATTTGACTTTGTATCCTTGTGCGTTCCAATCAAAATTGGAGACACATCTTGACCCGTTTTGTGCAACTCAAATTATGATGATACCCTACTCTGAGCCCTCTATGTCCATGATACTTGTGTCCCACCTAATTTTAATCTCATGTACTTCTAATTAATTCCAGAACACCTTGCGCATTAATTTTAATTAATTTAATCAAATTTCCATCTTTGTGTATTTTTCTAATTGTTGGGCGCATTTATACAAAAATGCATTAAGGTGTCCATCCCGTTGGACACGACATGTGAATAAACCCATATCTTCTTTGTGTGGATTTTTCTATAATTTTTGGGAGTGTGTAACTCAACATCAACCTCCTTGAACCATGGCCCTCAAAACCTTGAACCAATGCAACCCTAGCAATTTCATTTAAATTCATTTTTAATCCTAGCCCTCCAATACCTAAACAAGAATCCAAGGCCTTTTTTCATGTGTTGACCAAGTCAAATATTTTTAGGTCAACCAACCCTATGTGTATAAATATTCTTTACTTTTCCTTTTTCTTTTTTTTTTCAATTCCCTAACACTAAGATCTCAGCCGACCCCTTTCTCCCCCTACTGTTCATCTCCCTCCTCACGACCGTCGGCCATCCTACTCGCCTAGCCGCCGGATCCTCCTCCCTGCAACTTCCTCCTGTGCACCCCTTCCCCGACCCATGTAGCGCCCCGTTCTCCCGATGCGGAGAGCGCGGCTAAGAAACACAAGACGGTATCGTTCGATCGGGATAGATTGAATTAAGAACTCGTCCTCGTTATGGATTTGTTTTTTCGGAATCGATTCCCATATTCAGTGGACTGCGCCCCAAGGATCGGCTTAGCGGCAGAGTCAGGAGGGACCTCTCCGCTGCTATCTTTTATTGCCTCGGTTTCCGATGTCGCTTGTTGCTTTCGTGCTTTGAGTTGGTTTTGGGATTTGCTTATTTTCCTTGAACGGTTTCGATAATTTTCATTATTTTCGTTCATTGACTTGCACTTCTATTCTGAAAATGGAAAGAGAGGAAGAAGTATTAATCGAGCTGTTCGTGTGCAGGTGAACGAGCAGTAGGCGGCTTGCGAGCGGAGTCGTGAAGCGCCTTTTTCCTTCTTCTTTCCAAAATCTAAGTGAGTGGCTACCAAGTAATAATAAAAGAAACCAAGATAAAAGAGAATAGACTGGGTTCATTATGCTTGTCAATAAACTTGTGAACGGTTATATCTTTGCATGCTTGTTCGTTCGTAATGTTCATCAAATGCATAGATACAAGTTTAAACGTATATCCTGATGCATGAATATAACGTAGTTGCAATATAAACGAATCATGCAATGTTGCTTATCTTGTTCACGTGCCTCAACTGTATCAACGTTAACGTGCCACGAACGATTGATCACGGACAACTTGTGCACAAGGTAACGGGTTCCGCGGACGGTCGCTGGGGCACTGGCACCGATCCGGTCCGGGCGGAACTTCACGATAGTCTCACGTGCGAACGGGATGGCGTGCAGCGCCTCACGTGCTTCGTTGCACACCATCTTCGTTCAAAGACTAAACGGTCCACTATGGCTCCTAGCCAGTGATCCCAACGTGTATATTTAAACCTGTTGCATACTAACTTGTGTCTTCGTTTCAGGGAAGGCATGGTAAGTATTGTGCAGGTAATTCAGACGGTCAGATAAAATCCACCGAACGGTGGCATGTTCATTTCAGTAAATTTCTATATGCTGCTTACTTGTAAATGAACTAAGGCAAGATAGAAACCCACAAAAATATGCAAGCTTCACTAAACAATGTGTTGATTGGTATAGTCAGGCTAGCTCGCCTTCACCAGCATGTTTCGATATGCTGACCCTCGTTGAAACAGGTTCTCCGCACCAAGGCGAACCGAGCGAGGAGCCAAAGTCGTCTACCCGATCCAGTCCAACTGTTGGCGCACCTTCACCGCGCCCCTTGAAGCCTTTGAAGTCCGAAGCTGCAACTCTTCATACACAAATGCAGCTCCGTGGCAAAGCCGTCCTCCAGCCTGGAGGTCTTTATCGTTTTGAGTTTATAAAGGGATGTAATGTACAGGACTGCTATCTCATTTTGAGTCATCTCTTTTGTAAGCCGTTCGGCATATTAGCTAACTCGTTCAAGAGTTTGTAATAGATGTTCATTATCAATAAAGAGAATTTTTCTATGTTTCAAATCTGTGTTTCAATTTATCTGCGTACTCTGAATATGTGCTTGCTATGCAAATCATTAAAGCCTTGTGCGGGCGCAACTCCAGGCCCGCACGGCGGTCACGATTCGGGGGACGCCTCAAGTGATTCTACGGAATTGGGTCGTGACATAGTGGTATCAGAGCACAGATTCAAAGTTCCTTAGACTTCGTGCTGGAAAAGTTCCTTTAACGATCAAATTCCTGTGCGAACTCTTGAACTCGCTAGGCCAAAATGAGATACGTTCAAGCAATAAGTCCATAATACATTATGATCCTAATATAATTTACGTTCTTTTGAAGGAATGGATCCAGCACAATCTGCAGCGCAACCACTGAACGAAACACAAGAAAGCAGTTCGGGTACTTTGGGAAGCTCTCGGAGCCAACGAGGCATGTCTCAAGTCGACCCGCTTGAGCGGGTAATGCAAATGTTAGAATCGCAATGACGACAAGACGATGCTCGCCAAGCCAAGCTCGAGAGTAATCTAGAGACCCGATTCTCAGTCCAACAAAAGCAGGTAGATGCCCTGCAACAGATCGTTCAGACTTTGGCTGCCAACCATTCCGCCGCAACAGCAACGACTCCGGTGGGACAGCCCGTGCTTGAAGTGGAGACGTCTCAAATCCCAAGGCCGAGGGACGTGACTGCCTTCAACTTGGGCCATTTCAAGAAAGTCTGCAACACCCCATTCAACGGGACTGAGGACCCAGTGGTGGCTCTAGATTGGCTAGCCGAGCTCGAAGATCACTTTACTCTGCTAGAGGTCCCCGAAGATAAGCGCGTCGCCTGCACGCAACTACAGCTCCGCCTCAAAGCACACGATTGGTGGGACGTGCATCGACGATCTCTCCAATTTGATCACGGAGAGGAGGCGATCTCGTGGACGACCTTTCGTGTCGCGTTCGAAGAGGAGTTTATACCGCCTCCAGTACAACGTCAAATGGAAAATGACTTCGTGCAACTGAGGCAAGGCAGGATGACAGTTAAAGAGTACTCCGTCGAATTCAACCGACTCTCCAAATTCGCTAGGGCCTATTTACCTGATGCAGCGAGTCGAGCTAGAAGGTTTGAAGGTGGACTACGCCCTGCCATCTATTCGTACGTGGTCAATAATCAGTATGGAACAATGCGTGAAGTCAAGAATCATGCCTTATCGCTCGAGCCACAGTATTCTCACGTTTCCACCGGCGCTGTGCATACCTACAATCACAAACGCCAAGGCAACGATAGAGGAAACACCGCTGCAAAGTGCCCTAACCATAGCGGTCCACAACGAGCAAACCCAGGGCCTTCATGCAATTTCTGTAAGAAATAAGGGCACACGTCCGATAAGTGCCGCAAGAAACTCGGGCAATGTCTCATTTGCGGTGACTCCACACACCGAATCCGTGATTGCCCAAACTATTCTGTTCATCACCCTTAACGGTAAGCATTATTCTTAAGTTTCGGGACGAAACTTCCAATTAGTTGGGTAGGATGTAGCGCCCCGTTCTCCCGATGCGGAGAGCGTGGCTAAGAAACACAAGACGGTATCGTTCGATCGGGATAGATTAAATTAAGAACTCGTCCTCGTTATGGATTTGTTTCTTCGGAATCGTTTCCCATATTCAGTGGACTGCGCCCCAAGGATCGGCTTAGCGGCAGAGTCAGGAGGGACCTCTCCGCTGCTATCTTTTATTGCCTCGGTTTTCGATGTCGCTTGTTGCTTTCGTGCTTTGAGTTGGTTTTGGGATTTGCTTGTTTTCCTTGAACGGTTTCGATGGTTTTCATTGTTTTCGTTCATTGACTTGCACTTCTATTCCGAAAATGGAAAGAGAGAAAGAAGTATTAATCGAGCTGTTCGTGTGCAGGTGAACGAGCAGTAGGCGGCTTACGAGCGGAGTCGTGAAGCGCCTCTTTCCTTCTTCTTTCCAAAATCTAAGTGAATGGCTACCAAGTAATAATAAAAGAAACCAAGATAAAAGAGAATAGACTGGGTTCATTATGCTTGTCAATAAACTTGTGAACGGTTATATCTTTGCATGCTTGTTCGTTCGTAATGTTCATCAAATGCATAGATGTCACTACCACATTCTGAAAACAGGGGTATTTTCGAATTTTTATAATATTTAATATTATGATAGTTATAATTAATTAATTGCATGATAGTGTATTTGATTCAAATAATTTTGTGCGATGTGTAAATATATATATATTTATATGCAGTGTTAATTATTTTATTTTAGCTAGCAGACTAGACCTAGAAGCCCAGTGGACGAACCCCTGTCCGAATTATAGAATTCTAGATTTTATTATTTTATTTAGAATTTGATATTTGGAGATTGTAATTAATTACTGTATTTTATTTAATATTTTGCGCATTGCCTTTGCTTCGATATTTGGAGCACTATCCAGACTTTTGTCTTCCAACAAATTTCACAATCTTGCTCTAGACATGTCCGCCTTCATTTCTGCTATTTTTGCAACTCATAATTTTGCTCCCTGTACATTGTTTCTGGCCGCACAAAATTCGTCGCGGACGTTTATTTTTAATTTCCTATTTTGTATCGTTGTGCGTTCCAATCGAAAATTGGAGGCCATCTTGACCTATTTTTCGTGCGGCCCAAATTAGGGTAATATTCTGTTCTGAGTCTTCTTCAATATTGGTATTGATGACTTGATCTGATTTTGACCCCAAGTACTCCTAATTAATTGTTGAACACAACTTGCATTTATTTCTATTTAAATTGAGGATACAATTTTATCTGATTTTAAAATCCCAAATTAATTCCAGTGCCCTGCAAATTCAGCCCATACCCATCTTACAGTGCCCCTGACCCTACAAAACATCGGACCCCGAATCGCCCGCCCAATTTTTGTCATTTCATGTGTTTGTGCAATTTCCCAAATTTAAGGGGACTAAATTGCAAATTGGCATTTTGTGGCCTCACCCAATTATTTTAACCAATGAGGAATCTTTAATAATTTAATTAAATCTCACCCTTATTTTTTCCACATGAATAATTTCCTCATGTTCAATCCTGGCCATTCATTTGAAATTGGCCCATCACCACCCTTCATCAACACCCTCTCTCCCTTATTTAATATCATGTCACCCTCAAACCCTAATCCCTATGCAACCTAGAAAATACCACCTCACAAGCCTCCAATATTCCCCAAGCCCCCACATCCTCTCTCCTACGTTGGGGGCCTCTTCCTTCTTCTTCTATTTTCTTCTTCTCTTTTTCCTTTCTTCTCCTTCCTTGTTTTCCTTTTTGAAATTGAGTTCAAGGGGGGGGGGACACTGTTCCTGTTGGTCATTGCTCAGGTCCGGCCAAGCCGATCCCCCGGCGGCCAACTCCTCTCCGGTCCGGCGCTGTCTCGCGCATCCGGCAGCGGCCTAGCCCGGCGGAGCCCTCGCCAAGATCCTCCGGCGGCCCTGTACTCCGGCGTCCACAACTCCCCGAGCCCCTCCAGCCCGCCGACGGCTGCTTCTTCCCGGCGGCTGGATCATCCCTCAGCCGGCTGCCAATACACCATTCACCTCCACGCTCACTGCCCAGTCCGACCGACGGCCCTCCGATCTGCCCGGCGGCCAGCCCCGAGGCCGGCCGAGCCAACTTCCCGGCCAAAAATTCCGGCCAAGCCCCGATCAGCTGTAAGCAATCCTCTCTCCCTCTTTCTTCTTTAGTTATAGTTATATATATATATATATATATATATATATATATATATATATATATATATATATGGATGTATATATATTTATATATATACGTATATACGTTCATGTATATACTAATATATGTATTGGTATATATTAAATCAATGTGTAGGTATTCAGTATGTGTAAATAAATTAATATGTAAATGTATAGTATGTTGGTATATAATGAATATAATTACTTAATGTATAGTATATTATATATGAATGTATATAATTAGTATATATGTGTATAAGTATATATTTAATTTGTATATGTATATTTATACATTTTATATATATACTTAGTATATTTTAATATAATCAGTATATGTATACGTATCTGTCTATTATTTAAATTAATTAATAATTAAACATAATGTATTGTATATGTAATATATTCATGTATATATATAACCAATGTATATTTTGTATGTATATTAGTATAATTAATGTGTATACGTATATGTATGTTTAAATTAATGTCTAATAGTAAATGTATTTGTATGTAAATAAATGTATATATGAATATGTATATACATTGATTTATGTTGTAATATCTATTTAATACCAGTATACTAGTATAATTTAAATTGTATATGTATTTGTTTATTGTTTAATTGATTAATAATTAAACAGAATGTATATATATATATAATGTGTTAATGTATATATATAACTAAGGTATGTGTATTTGTATATATATAATTAATGTAAAGCATCTATATATATTTAATTAATGTATTAGTATGGTTAATGTAATGTATATAATTGGTATATATAATTACGTGTCCTGCTATGTGTATTAACTATGTATGTATTTTTGGCATAATTATATATTGGTAAAGTATATATTAAATTAATACTTTTTGATATATATATGTATAAACATATTTTTGGTATGAATATATATACAATAGGAAACTGTATTGATATATATACATATGTACTTGTAAAACATATTTTGGGTATATGTAAACAAATGTATATTCTTAAATATAGTCGTTATGAATGTTATATGTGTTATGCATATTTATTTATGTAACTAGCTATTAGGTGACCAGTATCCTACCCAGAGAAGGCCCTGAATTCAGTATTTTAGACTGTGTTAGTGTGGCATCTGATGCAAATATGGTTTTGCTTGTGATGTGGTTCTAGGACTGCTACTTTACCCAGGGGATATTCTGGAACAGGATACCATAAATACCAGCTAAGGACCGAGGCAAGTACATTCTCTGATAATTTCCAATTCTTGATAATAGCTATAAGTTCAATGATCTTGAAATGTTACAACTGAATCTTTGACACTGTGCTACACGGACTAGTATAGCTTGGATCTGCAGTCATGAGATGTTACCTTGATTTTCGTATCGACATTGTACACGACATTTACATTGACATTGACATTTACATTAGACATTGATATTAGACATTGTAAATAATTTATTAGACATTGTACTTAATATATTAGACAATGTTGTGTATTCGTGACGTGTCATGATTGGATCCACAGTACTAGTTAGGGGCGGGGAAATGGCTAGT
Organism: Iris macrosiphon; assembly: GCA_036927795.1. Classification (NCBI taxonomy): domain Eukaryota; kingdom Viridiplantae; phylum Streptophyta; class Magnoliopsida; order Asparagales; family Iridaceae; genus Iris; species Iris macrosiphon. The sequence goes on along the minus strand of JAYESA010000018.1, from coordinate 102,226,019 downwards.
GAGAAATGTGATTAAATACCCATTGCATAATTAAATATTATTGGTGTCAATCATACCCCCACGTATGATTAGCCAGACTGTAGCTACTGTACATGTCCCAAGCCGATCACATTTTGAAACTACTATTTCAAACACTTAGAATAGTTACAGTTCTCTATTTTAGATCATATACTACATCACCCGTATATGATACTGTTTCTTGTTCTTCTTATTTACATACATGCACTGACTATATCATATTGCCTGTCTCTCTTAAAAATTGCCATTTCATTTATTTCACTGTCTTCTCAGTAGCTAGCATGACATGTTTTATTGTATTATAGACATTATCAATTAATGGAACTGTTATTTGAGATTGTGCTTTGCTCCTTCCTGACTGGAAATATTTTTCCAGACTATGCCTTAGTGGACCGCTGTCCGACACTTTATGGACCTTATGCTGAGTAGCTGCAGACTTGGTAGTAGTTGTGATTCCAGGAGGTCTAGCTGGAAATTATTATTTCTTGTTAGTTCTTTTAGTAGACTATTTGGTACCGGATTTGTCTCCGGCATTTTGATGATTCTTGGATATTGTTAAGTTAAGTTTTTCTTGTGGACTTGTGTTGTGTTTAATTTTAAATTTCTATTTCGAAATCTTATCGTGCTGTTATCCTGTGATTGAGTATATGTTCATCTATTTGTGTCATCCGTGCCTCCTAATGGAGATTGGATATTTGCGTGACATTAGTAAGATAGTATCAATACCTAGACAGCGTTCTACCGCCGATGCTGCGGCGTAGGCTGGACGTACCCACGCACTCGTGCCCCTAAACCGGGTGCGGGTCGTGACAATAGATACAAGTTTAAACGTATATCCTGATGCATGAATATAACGTAGTTGCAATGTAAACGAATCATGCAATGTTGCTTATCTTGTTCACGTGCCTCAACTGCATCAACGTTAACGTGCCACGAACGATTGATCACGGAAAACTTGTGCACAAGGTAACGGGTTCCGCGGACGGTCGCTGGGGCACTGGCACCGATCCGGTCCGGGCGGAACTTCACGATAGTCTCACGTGCGAACGGGATGGCGTGCAGTGCCTCACGTGCTTCGTTGCACACCATCTTCATTCAAAGACTAAACGGTCCACTATGGCTCCTAGCCAGTGATCCCAACGTGTATATTTAAACCTGTTGCATACTAACTTGTGTCTTCGTTTCAGGGAAGGCATGGTAAGTATTGTGCAGGTAATTCAGACGGTCAGGTAAAATCCACCGAACGGTGGCACGTTCATTTCAGTAAATTTCTATATGCTGCTTACTTGTAAATGAACTAAGGCAAGATAGAAACCCACAAAAATATGCATGCTTCACTAAACAATGTGTTGATTGGTATAGTTAGGCTAGCTCGCCTAAACCAGCATGTTTCGATATGCTGACCCTCGTTGAAACAGGTTCTCCGCACCAAGGCGAACCGAGCGAGGAGCCGAAGTCGTCTACCCGATCCAGTCCAACTGTTGGCGCACCTTCACCGCGCCCCTTGAAGCCTTTGAAGTCCGAAGCTGCAACTCTTCATACACAAATGCAGCTCCGTGGCAAAGCCGTCCTCCATCCTGGAGGTCTTTATCGTTTTGAGTTTATAAAGGGATGTAATGTACAGGACTGCTATCTCATTTTGAGTCATCTCTTTTGTAAGCCGTTCGGCATATTAGCTAACTCGTTCAAGAGTTTGTAATAGATGTTCATTATCAATAAAGAGAATTTTTCTATGTTTCAAATCTGTGTTTCAATTTATCTGCGTACTCTGAATATGTGCTTGCTATGCAAATCATTAAAGCCTTGTGCGGGCGCAACTCCAGGCCCGCACGGCGGTCACGATTCGGGGGACGCCTCAAGTGATTCTACGGAATTGGGTCGTGACCTAGTGGTATCAGAGCACAGATTCAAAGTTCCTTAGACTTCGTGCTGGAAAAGTTCCTTTAACGATCAAATTCCTGTGCGAACTCTTGAACTCGCTAGGCCAAAATGAGATACGTTCATGCAATAAGTCCATAATACATTATGATCCTAATATAATTTACCTTCTTTTGAAGGAATAGATCCAGCACAATCTGCAGCGCAACCACTAAACGAAACACAAGAAAGCAGTTCGGGTACTTCGGGAAGCCCTCGGAGCCAACGAGGCATGTCTCAAGTCGACCCGCTTGAGCGGGTAATGCAAATGTTAGAATCGCAACGACGACAAGACGATGCTCGCCAAGCCAAGCTCGAGAGTAATCTAGATACCCGATTCTCAGTCCAACAAAAGCAGGTAGATGCCCTGCAACAGATCGTTCAGACTTTGGCTGCCAACCATTCTGCCGCAACAGCAACGACTCCGGTGGGACAGCCCGTGCTTGAAGTGGAGATGCCTCAAATCCCAAGGCCGAGGGACGTGACTGCCTTCAACTTGGGCCATTTCAAGAAAGTCTGCAATACCCCGTTCAACGGGACTGAGGACCCAGTGGTGGCTCTAGAATGGCTAGCCGAGCTCGAAGATCACTTCACTCTGCTAGAGGTCCCCGAAGATAAGCGCGTCGCCTGCGCGCAACTACAGCTCCGCCTCAACGCACACGATTGGTGGGACGTGCATCGACGATCTCTCCAATTTGATCACGGAGAGGAGGCGATCTCGTGGACGACCTTTCATGCCGCGTTCGAAGAGGAGTTTATACCGCCTCCAGTACAACGTCAAATGGAAAATGACTTCGTGCAACTGAGGCAAGGCAGGATGACAGTTAAAGAGTACTCCGCCGAATTCAACCGACTCTCCAAATTCGCTAGGGCCTATTTACCTGATGCAGCGAGTCGAGCTAGAAGGTTTGAAGGTGGACTACGCCCTGCCATCTATTCGCACGTGGTCAATAATCAGTATGGAACAATGCGTGAAGTCATGAATCACGCCTTATCGCTCGAGCCACAGTATCCTCACGTTTCCATCGGCGCTGTGCATACCTACAATCACAAACGCCAAGGCAACGATAGAGGAAACACCGCTGCAAAGCGCCCTAACCATGGCGGTCCACAATAAGCAAACCCAGGGCCTTCGTGCAATTTCTGTAAGAAACAAGGGCACACGTCCGATAAGTGCCGTAAGAAACTCGGGCAATATCTCATTTGCGGTGACTCCACCCACCGAATCCGTGATTGCCCAAACTATTCTGTTCATCACCCTTAACGGTAAGCATTGTTCTTAAGTTTCGGGACGAAACTTCTAATTAGTTGGGTAGGATATAGCGCCCCGTTCTCCCGATGTGGAGAGCGCGGCTAAGAAACACAAGACGGTATCGTTCGATCGGGATAGATTGAATTAAGAACTCGTCCTCGTTATGGATTTGTTTCTTCGGAATTGATTTCCATATTCAGTGGACTGCGCCCCAAGGATCGGCTTAGCGGCAGAGTCAGGAGGGACCTCTCCGCTGCTATCTTTTATTGCCTCGATTTCCGATGTTACTTGTTGCTTTCGTGCTTTGAGTTGGTTTTGGGATTTACTTGTTTTCCTTGAACGGTTTCGATGGTTTTTATTGTTTTCGTTCATTGACTTGCACTTCTATTCTGAAAATGGAAAGAGAGGAAGAAGTATTAATCGAGCTGTTCGTGTGCAGGTGAACGAGAAGTAGGCGGCTTGCGAGCGGAGTCGTGAAGCGCCTCTTTCCTTCTTCTTTCCAAAATCTAAGTGAGTGGCTACCAAGTAATAATAAAAGAAACCAAGATAAAAGAGAATAGACTGGGTTCATTATGCTTGTCAATAAACTTGTGAACGGTTATATCTTTGCATGCTTGTTCGTTCGTAATGTTCATCAAATGCATAGATACAAGTTTAAACGTATATCCTGATGCATGAATATAACGTAGTTGCAATGTAAACGAATCATGCAATGTTGCTTATCTTGTTCACGTGCCTCAACTGCATCAACGTTAACGTGCCACGAACGATTGATCACGGACAACTTGTGCACAAGGTAACGGGTTCCGCGGACGGTCGCTGGGGCACTGGCACCGATCCGGTCCGGGCGGAACTTCACGATAGTCTCACGTGCGAATGGGATGGCGTGCAGCGCCTCACGTGCTTCGTTGCACACCATCTTCGTTCAAAGACTAAACGGTCCACTATGGCTCCTAGCCAGTGATCCCAACGTGTTTATTTAAACCTGTTGCATACTAACTTGTGTCTTCGTTTCAGGGAAGGCATGGTAAGTATTGTGCAGGTAATTCAGACGGTCAGATAAAATCCACCGAACGGTGGCACGTTCATTTCAATAAATTTCTATATGCTGCTTACTTGTAAATGAACTAAGGCAAGATAGAAACCCACAAAAATATGCAAGCTTCACTAAACAATGTGTTGATTGGTATAGTCAGGCTAGCTCGCCTTCACCAGCATATTTCGATATGCTGACCCTCGTTGAAACAGGTTCTCCGCACCAAGGCGAACCGAGCGAGGAGCCGAAGTCGTCTACCCGATCCAGTCCAACTGTTGGCGCACCTTCACCGCGCCCCTTGAAGCCTTTGAAGTCCGAAGCTGCAACTCTTCATACACAAATGCAGCTCCGTGGCAAAGCCGTCCTCCAGCCTGGAGGTCTTTATCGTTTTGAGTTTATAAAGGGATGTAATGTACAGGACTGCTATCTCATTTTGAGTCATCTCTTTTGTAAGCCGTTCGGCATATTAGCTAACTCGTTCAAGAGTTTGTAATAGATGTTCATTATCAATAAAGAGAATTTTTCTATGTTTCAAATCTGTGTTTCAATTTATCTGCGTACTCTGAATATGTGCTTGCTATGCAAATCATTAAAGCCTTGTGCAGGCGCAACTCCAGGCCCGCACGGCGGTCACGATTCGGGGGACGCCTCAAGTGATTCTACGGAATTGGGTCATGACCTAGTGGTATCAGAGCACAGATTCAAAGTTCCTTAGACTTCGTGCTGGAAAAGTTCCTTTAACGATCAAATTCCTGTGCGAACTCTTGAACTCGCTAGGCCAAAATGAGATACGTTCATGCAATAAGTCCATAATACATTATGATCCTAATGTAATTTACCTTCTTTTGAAGGAATAGATCCAGCGCAATCTGCAGCGCAACCACTGAACGAAACACAAGAAAGCAGTTCGGGTACTTCGGGAAGCTCTCGGAGCCAACGAGGCATGTCTCAAGTCGACTCGCTTGAGCGGGTAATGCAAATGTTAGAATCGCAACGACGACAAGACGATGCTCGCCAAGCCAAGATCGAGAGTAATCTAGATACCCGATTCTCAGTCCAACAAAAGCAGGTAGATGCCCTGCAACAGATCGTTCAGACTTTGGCTGCCAACCATTCTGCCGCAACAGCAACGACTCCGGTGGGACAGCCCGTGCTTGAAGTGGAGACGCCTCAAATCCCAAGGCCGAGGGACGTGACTGCCTTCAACTTGGGCCATTTCAAGAAAGTCTGCAATACCCCGTTCAACGGGACTGAGGACCCAGTGGTGGCTCTAGATTGGCTACCCGAGCTCGAAGATCACTTCACTCTGCTAGAGGTCCCCGAAGATAAGCGCGTCGCCTGAGCGCAACTACAGCTCCGCCTCAACGCACACGATTGGTGGGACGTGCATCGACGATCTCTCCAATTTGATCACGGAGAGGAGGCGATCTCGTGGACGACCTTTCATGCCGCGTTCGAAGAGGAGTTTATACCGCCTCCAGTACAACGTCAAATGGAAAATGACTTCGTGCAACTGAGGCAAGGCAGGATGACAGTTAAAGAGTACTCCGCCGAATTCAACCGACTCTCCAAATTCGCTAGGGCCTATTTACCTGATGCAGCGAGTCGAGCTAGAAGGTTTGAAGGTGGACTACGCCCTGCCATCTATTCGCACGTGGTCAATAATCAGTATGGAACAATGCGTGAAGTCATGAATCACGCCTTATCGCTCGAGCCACAGTATCCTCACGTTTCCACCGGCGCTGTGCATACCTACAATCACAAACGCCAAGGCAACGATAGAGGAAACACCGCTGCAAAGCGCCCTAACCATGGCGGTCCACAATAAGCAAACCCAGGGCCTTCGTGCAATTTCTGTAAGAAACAAGGGCACACGTCCGATAAGTGCCGTAAGAAACTCGGGCAATATCTCATTTGCGGTGACTCCACCCACCGAATCCGTGATTGCCCAAACTATTCTGTTTATCACCCTTAACGGTAAGCATTGTTCTTAAGTTTTGGGACGAAACTTCCAATTAGTTGGGTAGGATATAGCGCCCCGTTCTCCCGATGCGGAGAGCGCGGCTAAGAAACACAAGACGGTATCGTTCGATTGGGATAGATTGAATTAAGAACTCGTCCTCGTTATGGATTTGTTTCTTCGGAATCGATTCCCATATTCAGTGGACTGCGCCCCAAGGATCGGCTTAGCGGCAGAGTCAGGAGGGACCTCTCCGCTGCTATCTTTTATTGCCTCGATTTCCGATGTCGCTTGTTGCTTTCGTGCTTTGAGTTGGTTTTGGGATTTGCTTGTTTTCCTTGAACGGTTTCGATGGTTTTTATTGTTTTCGTTCATTGACTTGCACTTCTATTCCGAAAATGGAAAGAGAGGAAGAAGTATTAATCGAGCTGTTCGTGTGCAGGTGAACGAGCAGTAGGCGGCTTACGAGCGGAGTCGTGAAGCGCCTTTTTCCTTCTTCTTTCCAAAATCTAAGTGAGTGGCTACCAAGTAATAATAAAAGAAACCAAGATAAAAGAGAATAGACTGGGTTTATTATGCTTGTCAATAAACTTGTGAACGGTTATATCTTTGCATGCTTGTTCGTTCGTAATGTTCATCAAATGCATAGATACAAGTTTAAACGTATATCCTGATGCATGAATATAACGTAGTTGCAATATAAACGAATCATGCAATGTTGCTTATCTTGTTCACGTGCCTCAACTGTATCAACGTTAACGTGCCACGAACGATTGATCACGGACAACTTGTGCACAAGGTAACGGGTTCCGCGGACGGTCGCTGGGGCACTGGCACCGATCCGGTCCGGGCGGAACTTCACGATAGTCTCACGTGCGAACGGGATGGCGTGCAGCGCCTCACGTGCTTCGTTGCACACCATCTTCGTTCAAAGACTAAACGGTCCACTATGGCTCCTAGCCAGTGATCCCAACGTGTATATTTAAACCTGTTGCATACTAACTTGTGTCTTCGTTTCAGGGAAGGCATGGTAAGTATTGTGCAGGTAATTCAGACGGTCAGATAAAATCCACCGAACGGTGGCACGTTCATTTCAGTAAATTTCTATATGCTGCTTACTTGTAAATGAACTAAGGCAAGATAGAAACCCACAAAAATATGCAAGCTTCACTAAATAATGTGTTGATTGGTATAGTCAGGCTAGCTCGCCTTCACCAGCATGTTTCGATATGCTGACCCTCGTTGAAACAGGTTCTCCGCACCAAGGCGAACCGAGCGAGGAGCCGAAGTCGTCTACCCGATCCAGTCCAACTGTTGGCGCACCTTCACCGCGCCCCTTGAAGCCTTTGAAGTCCGAAGCTGCAACTCTTCATACACAAATGCAGCTCCGTGGCAAAGCCGTCCTCCAGCCTGGAGGTCTTTATCGTTTTGAGTTTATAAAGGGATGTAATGTACAGGACTGCTATCTCATTTTGAGTCATCTCTTTTGTAAGCCGTTCGGCATATTAGCTAACTCGTTCAAGAGTTTGTAATAGATGTTCATTATCAATAAAGAGAATTTTTCTATGTTTCAAATCTGTATTTCAATTTATCTGCGTACTCTGAATATGTGCTTGCTATGCAAATCATTAAAGCCTTGTGCGGGCGCAACTCCAGGCCCGCACGGCGGTCACGATTCGGGGGACGCCTCAAGTGATTCTACGGAATTAGGTCGAGACAATCCCTCGACCTCCATCTTCGTTCACCACCATCACCATTAACATCACCATTACCACCTTCTCCCTCTCTTCTTCGGCCAACTGAACGCCGCCGGACCTGACCTCCGTTCTCCCTCCACCACCGGACGACCCCGAGCTCATCCATCCTCCTCTCCCTCTTCTTCATCTCCCTGTCCTCTTTCCCCGACCATTCACCGTTGGCCTTCTCCCACCTGAACGACGCTGCATCCGTCGGCCTCGTCGACATCATCCCGACCCACACCACCTGTACGACCCCATCTCCGGTCATCTTCCCTGTCCACCTCTTTCTTCCTCCCCGACCTTGACACAGCAACTCCAACCTCCAGCAGCCCACAGCCTTACCGGAGCACAACCCGATCATTTTTTCCTTCCTCCTACAGCCTCACCTTGCCTGAGATCCCGACCGCACTGGTCGGACCCCAGTTACAGCAGTCTCATCCCTGACTTCCTCCTCTTCCCTTTCAACCTCCTCTTCCTTCCCTTCCCAGCTCAACCTCCCTTGGCCGGACTCTGACGAGTAGCCATTACCAGCATCCCTAACATCATCACTCTACCATTACCACCAGCACCACCCGAGCCTCCTCCTTCTTCCACCCTATCCACCACCTATCACCACCACTGTCCTCCTTGGCCGAACCCCCTGGCCGGAGCACCCTATCATCATCATCATCCACTCTCATCATCACCACCATTACCATCATCAATATCACCTTCACCATCATCTTCACCATGAGCATCACCATTATCATCGTCGCCGTAGTCGTAATCATCGCCCTCATCGTAGTTATTATCTCATCATAATCCCAATCATCGTCGTCATCGTCGTCGACACCATCATCATCGTCAACGTCGTCATCGTCAACTCCGTACATGCTTGCCAAGGATATACCGGATCGTTCTGTGCGACTTCAAGAGCAGGTTATTTGTACTACGCAGCTTTCTGGCCAGGCAAGTATACCTTGCCTTGTTGTACTATTTAAATTCTGTATTATTAGTTGCATATTTATTATTTTAATATTATATAACTGTGCGCGTTCGAGAAAGACTCGGGTGCAGTCAATGAAGGCGTTGACGTTAGGACTTGTGTCTGACCTAGTGTCTAGTGGACCCACCTAAAGTTGTGGAGTTATCGGTATGACTCCCCAGGCCTTGACACATCTCTTACACGTATTTTGAGTCTCATGTAGGGCACGGACTTGCGTATTCGGCTGCCCACCTGTACGTGTAGGTCGTGCGACGGATAGGGTATAACTGCTAATAGTGATGCATGTTAGAAGACGTAGCAGTTATTGGCAGTCGGAGCATAGACTATTGTAGTACGGTGGTCCCATCCTTGTCCTTGTTTGGTTGTAAGGTTGGGCTATTGTTCAAACAATAGACTATGAGCCAAAGTTACGACGCCGATACTTGCACTCCGTCTCCGCATAGTAGCTAAAGCGTGTTGTGGATACAACATGCATAGATCATTGGGCGGGAAGGACGACTAGTAGGCGTATGGGATACTTACCTTCTTTATTCAGATATCGTGTTCTTCGGAGTGATACAGACGTATATATATTATAGATACCTTATTTTTTGGAATGATGGACGTTACAGATACCACGTTCCTTAGAGTATTGGACGTTACTTGGTGATTTTGCAGATACCACACTCTAGAGAACGTTGGACGTTATGCCTATGCCTACCCATACATACCAAAGTTGTCCTCAAATTGCATTCACTTAGATGGTTAGCGCACCCCTTTTATTTATTCAAAATTTACTTTATGGCATGCTTCTATGTATCTTGTTATGTCCCTCTGAGGACCTGGTCCCTTTTCAGGTGTAGATATTCATGAGTATTCGCAGGAGCACAGATTCAGACTGGTTACTTATGTTCCGAGGAGTCCTCTCTTCGAGTCTCAGTAATTGTTGATTGTTGTACTTATATTATTGTGTTTGCTTTTATATTCTAGTTCGGCAGTGGATTTGTTTTCATCCGACTATCATCTTTAGACACTTTATATTGAGATCTAGTTTCATAGATATTGATCATTTATTTATATTTGATTTTTGTGGGTGAAATTTAGTTATGTCCTGTTACTTGTGATAAATATATACCACTTGTAAATTATTGTTCATGATACAGCATACGCATGTGCTATAGTTTCCATATATTAGAGTTGTCATATACATGCGGCTGGCATGCTTACGTGTCCTAGTCCTACGTATTTTGGGACTTGCGCATGACACAGCGCTTCCGCTGGATGATCGCTTCACCCTTCTGGGCGTGACGTCGCACGAGCGTGAGCCGCGCCCTTGCAAGGCCGAGGTTCATTGCTGGCGATATGAGGTCTAAGTCACAGAGTCGCATAAATTATCTGAGTGCAGCCGAATTATAAATGCATAATCGATTTGGTAACAAGTTCACTGAGTCATCAATAGCGAAAGCATTGAATAACACAAGTATAGAAGTAAAGCAAACTCTTTATTTATTTTGAACAAGTGTTACAGGCGGCGCATAGCCGATATTATAAGTTACTCAAGCCTCTCTCTCTGAAACAGTAAAAGTGTGCCAAGTGGCTATATTTGTGGAATGATACATAGGCAATGTTCCAATATTATGTTTTGTATATGTGCTTCAGTTCCGGACACAATGCTCCAAGGATCCAGAGTGAACTCCACGCCTTAGCACGCATGAAGGGGGCATCCATACCGAACAAGGTTCTCCGGCACCCTGTAAACAATCTGGTGGGTTATCAGTACATGAATGCACTGGTGGGGAGGCTACTTGCCCGTTCGATAAATCCAAACACGTTCAATGGGTTCTATGTACCAACTATTTAGTTGTCTTTCTAGTTTTGCCTTAGGATTAGTTTCATGGCAATAAAGAATAACCTAACTCGTGTGACAGTACGCCGTACGACATAAGGAACACGGTGAGACTTACCAACTTACCATTTATCCTTCCCTGTCCAAGGCAAACCAAGTTAATTCAAGCACAAGCATACATAATAAAGTCCAGGGTAATAGCATATGCAAACACAAGGTGTTGTGAGCGAGACTATGTTTCGAGTGCATGAGTTACACAGATTATTCAAAAGTGTTGCTTTTGGACTTTCAAAGGTTTCTATTTCTTACAAGTATCTCATATTCATATCGTTTAGCTGATTCAGATTATTGGATGCGGTGTAATAACTCGCACGCGGATAGCCGCTAAGCGAGGATGACTTATCTATATGACAAAAGTCGCTGGCATAGCCATAAAGGAAGGGTTACAGTCTCGAGACAGAAATGATATGTAACGTAGGTGGCAAGCCCCACTACATAACACTCCATCCATAACATATGACTATACATAATATTTCCGTCTGGATCGAATCGGTCCCAGCACCCTGGCAACCCGACCGCGGAAACCATAAATCCTTGTGCAGAAGTTGTCCGCGACTTGCAAGTCTTGGGTCAATCCAGATTCATAACAATAATTCTTATTATTTTCTGAACGAGCATTGCTCCACGAGCTATGATTTATTGCTTTACTTAATACAATTTTCGTTCAGTGTTCGACTTGACTTGATGCAGTCTAAGGCAATACGAGCATGAGACAATCACATAGCATAATCTGTCTTTACATTGTCTCCCTGAGCCGTTAGATTTAGTACAAGACGAGTATCAATTCTTCTATGGCATTTCAATGTTATCTTGCTTGAATGTCCTTAATGTAGTCCCCTAATGGTACCGAATACTTTTAAATGTTCATACTTGCACGAAACGACTATTAGATAGTCTTTCGGTGGTTTGGATGAAAGCAAGGCAAGATAGTATTTACTAGAACCTATAATACAATTATGTGACTGTTTGTGGTATTAAACGAAAGAACGAAGTATATATAATACGAGGTTTTACACGAAACCCGCCTTCTTTGGTTTACAAACAAACTTGTATAATTTGATCCTACACGAGGATGTGGGAGTACAATTTATTTAATCTGAGTAAATATTGCTATAGGTGTCTGATCTGTAGTCGATCACTTTAGCCCTTAGACCACACGATGACGAAGAAGTGCCGTAGAAGATAGGAAGCAGCTTCGAAGGTTGCAAAAGAGGGTGGATGCACGATGCCAAAGTCTTCGATCCCTACTCTTTGCCTGAGCTCCGGATTCTCTCTCTCTCTCTCTCTCTCTCTCTTGACCTCTGGTTCGATCTTTCTTGGAAGTTCGACCTTGGATCTGATATTGGTTTTCTTGACCAATTTTTCGACCGTGGATATGATATTGGTTTTCTTGACCAATTTTTGACCGTGGATCTGATATTGGTTTTCTTGACCAATTTTTGACCTTGTCCTCTATTGATAGAGGTCTCTATTTATAGAGTTTTGGTGATAGTGACCACTCCGTCGGTGTAGAAACTGAGTAGTGGAAAGTACATCACCCTTTTACACAACGGTTAAAATAACCAATGCCTGCGTATAGATGATCCTTTGAATGAGCGTGTGACGCGGGTCCAACTAAGGGACAAAAGGCGTATAATCGCTACAAAGATCACAGCATAGAAGCCACGTAGGTAGGTATCCCTCGTATAGAAGAGGTGGGCGTAGAAGCCAATGTCTGTCACCATGGCGTAGAAGCCAAGTAGGCATAGAAGCCGAAATAGGCGTAGAAGCCGAGTGGTCATAGAGGCCGAGTGGGCGCAGAAGCCGAGTGAGCACAGGAGCTGAATGGGCGTAGAAGCCGCTGCGTACCGTGCCAGAGTGCTGATGTGGACGTCTTAGCCGAAATTATGGCTTTTGAAGATATAATCAAATCTCTTGCATTTAATGCCGAGATTTGCCACCATCCTGTGCATTAAATGCGGAGGCGTATTTTTGAAGGTCTGCAGCCCTTCTGTGCATCAGTCGCAGAGACGTGCCTTGAGAAACTGTCACCGCTCTGTGCATTAGACGTAGAGACGTCCCTCAAGAAACTGTCACCGCTCTGTGCTTTAGACGTAGAGACGTGCCTCGAGCAACTATCATCGCTCTGTGCATTGGACATAGAGACGTGCCTCGAGCCCCATACGAAGTGCAGCTTTTGATGTGGCAGGCGATTTGTCTCTTACGGAGCGTAAACAGCTCATGTCTGCCTGTGTAAAATAAGGCAGCGTATCCCTTTGTGCATGTAAAAGCAGTTTACGCAAATGAGATGGCGGTAAATGACAGCCTGGGTTGTAGTGCTGTGCCATCATTATAGCCGTCGTCTGGGTAGCCGTGCAGTATCCCTTTGTCAGAAGTCCAGACGTTAGGTTCATTGCAGGATCTGACAGGTTCACTTCGGAGAACACGAAGCTTCCCTTGTACACTTTAATGCTATATTGAAAGCGGATAAGTTTTACGCCCAGGAGGCGACGAAGAATCCTGTTTTACGCTGAAGCATCCTGGACATACTGCACTTATGCGGATGGTCCTTTGAGCTTTTTAATATTTCACGCTGTGTTTAGCAGAAAAAGCTCTGTTTCACGCTTGATGGCTCTGAAGGCCTCTGTTTATGCTGCTCTGTATCAATATGCTGCGTAGAGCTTTCTAGCATATTTTTCATGCTTCTACAAGACCCCCTTCAAAGCTTTTAAATTCCTCGAAATTTGAAACGCTTTGAATAAAGCATGAACCGCTCCTCGTAACTCGAAACGTTTCTGAATGGAGTATTGAAATGGTCGATGCTGACTTTATGGCAGATTTATTGGGGATCGGTGTGATCTCTTTCGCCTATAAAAAGGCTGGGGGGTTAACCCGTTCTCCCCATATTTCCATCACCATGTAGAGATGATCGCCGGAGTTCGTAGGGTCGATCTGAGGAAGAAGGAGATCATGTTCTTCCAGCATATAAGGAGCCGAAGAAGACGGCGTCTTCGAGCAAGTGTCCACTGCAACGATGGATCATGGGAGAATATCTTAGCCTCCCTTGCTCGGGATAATCAGCAACTTTGTATGGTGGTTCTTCGGGAGAGAGAAAGAATCATATTTCACCATGCTGCTTGTAAGTGGCGCCTTCTCCCGTTACCTCCGGGGATGAGAGCAGCAACTAGCTCTGACCTTGGGTATTGAGTTGGGTGAAATACCTCAACTCAATCTTCCATGGCGTTGTGCGAAGGAAAGCAGTACCCTGCTTTTCTATTGGAGGATGGGTCTATGCCCAATTTTGTATCCTCCCGCCACTGATCATCTTCTTGGAAGAAGAGGAAGATCTCCCCCAATGCGAGAACCTGTCAGAACAGATCCTGGGGGTGGCCTTCCGATGATGACGAGGAAATCCTTTGTAGACGGGATTTTCCTCATATGTAATCATAAAAAATAGAGAAAAACCCTTGTAGATTGGATTTCCCTCATATGTAATCATGACTTTAATCTTTAATAAAATCGTCTTCTTCTCCGCATATGATCATTTTGCCATACGTTGCTGTGAAGTCTGAATATGTGTAGCTTTGACACGTCTGATTCTTTACGCCGACTCTGTATAGAAAGAGTGCTAGGTCCAGTCTTTTACGCATAGCGAATAGTCCATAGAACGCTGTTGAGCATTTTGAACATTTAGAACTGTCCTGCTGCTAGGATTGAGGAACCGCGTAGAGCTCTGAACTGTTGTTTTTACTTCTGATGAACAGAATTTTTGTTCAGACTTCGTCTTCAAGAATAATTTCTCGAAAATCCCTTGGAACAGGGTCGAGAAATGGCTGTCAAACTGAGTTGCCATCTTGATAGATGAGATATTCAGACTGGAGTCTGGATGAACTTCGAATCGACCCATGAAGAAGAGTAATTTTTCAATGTAGAACTCTATATGCTTCGGGTACTTGGGATATCTTGAGGTCAAGAACGAATATCTTCTGTGTGAACTCTTTGCAATTGACCGCTTTGAGGACCATTCAGATGTACGCGTAATCTAGCCGGCGTATCTTTCAGATGTGCAGGAAGTCATGGAGCGTGAAATCATTAGTCTGTAGCCTCTGAGCATAAACTAAACACCATCGAGCGTGAAGTCATAGACTTGTGGTTCCTGAGCGTGAAGTCGTAGGTTTGTAGCCTCTCGAGAATAAAAGCTACTGAGCACAAAGGCATCTAGGCGTAAAAAACCCGACTTGTAGCCGTCGAACGTAAAGCCGTAGATTCGTAGCTGTCGAGCGTAGAAAGCTCCTTAGCGTAGAATTGTAGATTTGTAGCTTCTGAAAAGAAAATTTCTTCGAGCGTGAAGTTGCGGATCTGTTTCTTCTGAGCGTAAACTAAGCGCCACCGAGCGTGAGATCATCGATTTGGTATCTGCTGAGCGTAAAGTCATAGGTTTGTAGCCTCTCGAGCATAGAAGCTACCGAACACAAAGGCATTCGAGCATAAAACCAAAGACTTATAACTTACGAGCGTAAAACCGTAGATCTGCTACTGTCGAGCGTAGAAAGCTCTTTAGCGTAGGAACCGCTGACCTGCTTTTGCACGAAAAACTTTTCGAATTCGCTAACTGTCCGCCTTCTCTGAATAATAGGCTGACGTAGGACCCAATCATAACCGAATATTAATTAGGAGATTTGGTTCGGGCTTCGAGGAGTCCGTCCGAGGATTCGAGGAGTCGACCCGAACTCTATATATATCCCAAGCTTTTGAGAGAAAAAACTTTTCATCCGTCTTCTGCGAAAGAGAGCCTTCGACTGTTTGAGTTTTTCCTCTCGTTCTTTCTCCGAGCACTCCGAGTTTTCAGAAATGGTGCCGAAACAAATCTCCTCCACTAAGGGAAAAAGTATAGGTTCTTCTTCTCGTTCTTCTGCCCCAGCGCGAGAGTCTTCGGTCGGGCAAGATGAACTTTCTTCTGAGCGAAGCATCCCGCCGACGAGTAGCGCACCCGGTCTTAGAGGTAAAGCCTTTGGGATGACAAAGAATGACGAAAAATCCTTCGCACACGTTGAACGTGACCGCGCTAGGTCGTCTTCTGTGCTGATAGCCTCTTTGAGAAAAATGACGCATGGAGACGTTTTCATCTTTTACGCCCATATTTCTAATGTGCCAGCGTAAAAACTCTATCTTTTCGCAGTTTTGAGCGTAAAAGCTCTGACTGCCGAAAACTTTGTGTTGTAGAAGCATAAAAAATACGCTGGATAGCTCTACGCAACATGGTGATGCAGGGCAGCGTAAGCAGGGGACCTCGAGGCCATCAAGAGTGCAACGGAGCCTTTTTTACTAAGCACGGCGTAAAATATGATGGGACCGTCCGCGTAAATGCAGTATGTCCAGGCCGCTTTAGCGTAGATGAGGTGCTTCATCGCCTCCATGGCGTAAAACTCATCCGCTTTCAAAGCGGCGTTAAAGCGTACGAGGAACGCTTCGTCTTCCCCGAAATGAACCTGTCAAATCACGCAGTGAACCTGACATCTGACTCCTGACAAAAAGTGCTGCACGGCTACCCAGACGACGGCTGGAAAGATGGCAGACCACTCGGGATGCGCCCCACAGTATGATGGCGGATCTCTGTATTTAATACAGAAAATTTGATTAAATATCACTGAACCGTCGTTTACTGACATCCCCTCAGCGGAGACTGCTTTTACGCATACAAGGGGATACGCTGCCTTATTTTACACAGGCAAACGCGAACTATTTACGCTCCACGGAAGACAAACAGACTGCCACGTCAAAAGCTGCTCTTCGTACAGGGCTCGAGGCACGTCTCTGCACCTAATGCTCAGAACCGTGGCAGGCCCTCAAAACACGTCTCTGCAATTAATGATGATGGCGGATCTCTGCATTTAATGCGAGAGATTTGATTATATCTCCAAGAGCCGTGATTTCGGCTAAAGACGTCCACATCACCTCGGCTTCTACGTCCATTCAGCTTTTGTGACTGCTCGGCCTCTACGACCACTCTGGCACGTTATGCAGCGGCTTCTACGCCCATTCAGCTTCTGTGCCTGCTCGGCTTCTATGACTCGTCAGCTTCTATGCTCGTTCGGCTTCTATGCTCATTCGGCCTTCTGTGCTTATTCGGCTTCTATGCCATCAGGCTTCTACGCCTACTCGGCTTCTATGCCTACTTGGCTTCTACGCCATGGTGACAGACATTTGACTTCTATGCCAACCTCTTCTACACGATGGATACCTACCTACGTGGCTTCTATGCCGTGATCTTCGTAGCGATTATACGCATTTTGTCCCTTAGTTGGACCCGCGTCACACGCTCATTCAAAAGATCATCTATACGCAAGCTTTGGTTATTTTAACCGTTGTGTAAAAGGGTGCTGTACTTTCCACTACTCAATTTTCACATCGATTGAGTGGTCACTGCCACCAAAACTCTATAAATAGAGACCTCTATCAACAGAGGAACAGGTCAAAAAAATCGAACAAGGTCGAAAAATCGAACAAGGTCGAGACTTTAAAAATCGAGCAAGGTCAAAGTTTTGAAAGAAGATCGAACCACGGGTCGAAACATTGGAGATTGAGGAGAGATCGGAGAGTCTTTGAGAGAGAGAGAGAGAGAGAAGCATCCAGAGCTCAGGCGAAGAGTAGCGATCGACGACATTGGCATCGTGCATCTATCCTCTTTCGCCACCTACGAAGCTACTTTCCGTCTTCCACGGCACTTCCTTACCATCGTATAGTCCAAGGGCTAAAGTGATCGACTGCATATCAGACACCTATAGCAATCATCTACCCAGATTAAATAAATTGTACTTCTACATCCTCGTATAGGATCAAATTGTACAAGTTTATTTGTAAACCAAAGAAGGCGAGTTTCGTACAAACCTCGTATTATATACATTTCGTTCTTTCGTTTAATACCACAAACAATATGGTGACTCTGCTGGGGATATCTTTCTCTTCTGATGAGGAAGCGATTGCTTAACACGATGCGGTATCCGTGGGATCCGTGAAGAAGACACTGGTCGTCCAGTTCGACCAGTCTGCCTACGAAGACATGCTTCACCCCGGGGGTAGCTCTCACTCTCTCTTTGTACAAAGCAACAGGAAGCTGCGCAAGGTCTGGATGCCCAAGACATCCTCTACCATTCCTGTGGACTCTCCGATCTCTCCGACCAATGAGGTTGTAGCATTGCTCCCTCCGTGCCCTGCACGTAAAAATCAGTCTCCCGCTACGCGCGGTACAGACAAAACTTCGGGCAAAGCCTCAGCGCTAACCCAGAAGTATCCACTGCGCTCTACGCATAGAAACCAGTCTCCCGCTACGCACGGTACAGACAAAACTTTGGGCAAAGCCTCAGCGCTAACCCAGAAGTATCTACTACGCTCTACGCGTAGAAACCAGTCTCCCGCTACGAACGGTACAGACAAAACTTTGGGTAAAGCCTCAGCGCTAACCCAGAAGTATCCACTGCGCTCTACACGTAGAAACCAGTCTCCCATCCGTGGCAGAATAGACGAAACTACTGATGATGCCTCAGCGTCAAATCAGAAGTACAAAGTATGCTCCGCACGTAAGACAACATCTGACCTCTACGGGGAACCAAATGACGCCAGTGATCTCCGTAAGAGAAAGCAAGCGGCGAGCTACTTAACTTTTCGGCATTTACGCTAGCAAGGGAACAATCTATCCGCCCGCAGCAATCAGCATTCAATAGTCTTTGGCAGCACGCGCAACGAATCGACTATACAAGAAGATTCCTTCGATGACGATGCTGGTAAAATACAAGTTCACGGGTACAGCCCGCAAGCATTAAATATTATGCAAAGTATGGGTTATGATTTGAAGCTGAAACAAGGCCTCAACTATGGAAAAGGTAGACGAACACCGTTGCATGGTAATTCTCACCATCAACAAGCTCGTTTCGGGTTGGGGTATACTGCATCTCTTGCAAACTCACAACCTCGAGAGTCTGATCCTGTACAACCAGAAGCACGACCTTTTAAAGCAACTTCTGTGGACGAATGCAACGACAAGTCTAGGGGTAGTCTCCCTCGACAAAACCGGACAACATCCAAAACTGGGGGTAGAATCCTCTCTAAGTCTGAAGATGATGCAACGATGACGATCTTCCCGGAAGATCGTAAAACTCAGGTATCGGGAGCCCGAAGGCCGAAGGGGACTTTCTCCTTCAATGAAGATGACATCAGTGAAATCTTCAATACGTTGATGAAAAAAAACAAACTTCTGCTACCCAACATCAGATACCCTGAGAGGGCTGGCAAAGACGATGACCCAGATTATTGTCTCTTTCATCAGTACATTCATCATCCTACAAAGGCGTGCTATGTACTAAAAAGGAGAATTCAGAAGTTGATCGATGCCGAGGTCATCACTTTGCATCTATAAACGAGAGGACGATCACTGCAAATTGGTTTCACTTTAACGTGATAATCTGCTCCCTCAAGAAAATACCAGATGATGAATCTCTAAAAAGTTTCCCCAGTGGATTCTTCAGGTCCAACCCAGGGAGTTTGTCATATTCATATTACCTCTGAACAAACCTTCCTAAATTCGGCTATCGATTATCACGTCCATATTACCTCTGATATCGATTCTCATCTCAACTTAGCAACCATACTTAACTCTAAGTACGCCAGTAGTGTTGAGTCCACAAAAACTGCCATGTCCATATTACCTCTGAGCAGACGTATGCCTCTATCCCCGATAGAGTCACAACCCAGGGAGTTTGTTATGTTCATATTACCTCTAAACAAACCTTCCTAAATTCGACTATCGATTATCACGTCCATATTACCTCTGATATCGATTGTCATCTCAACTTAGCACCCGTACTTAACTCTAAGTACGCCAATGGTGTTGAGTCCACAAAAACTGCCATGTCCATATTATCTCTGAGCAGATGTATGCCTCTATCCCCGATAGAGTCACAACCCAGGGAGTTTGTCATGTTCATATTACCTCTGAACAAACCTTTCTAAATTCGGCTATTGATTATCATGTTCATATTACCTCTGATATCGATTGTCATCTCAACTTAGCACCCGTACTTAACTCTAAGTACGCCAGTGGTGTCGAGTCCACAAAAACTGCCATGTCCATATTACCTCTGAGCAGATGTATGCCTCTATCCCCGATAGAGTCACAATCCAGGGAGTTTGTCATGTTCATATTACCTCTGAACAAACCTTCCTAAATTCGGCTATCGATTATCACGTCCATATTACCTCTGATATAGATTGTCATCTTAACTTATCACCCGTACTTAACTCTAAGTACGCCAGTGGTGTTGAGTCCACAAAAACTGCCATGTCCATATTACCTCTGAGCAGACGTATGCCTCTGTCCCCGATAGAGTCACAACCCAGGGAGTTTGTCATGTTCATATTACCTCTGAACAAACCTTCCTAAATTTGGCTATCGATTATCACGTCCATATTATCTCTGATATCGATTGTCATCTCAACTTAGCACCCGTACTTAACTCTAAGTACGCCAGTGGTATTGAGTCCATAAAAACTGCCATGTCCATATTACCTCTGAGCAGATGTATGCCTCTATCCCCGATAGAGTCACAACCCAGGGAGTTTGTCATGTTCATATTACCTCTGAACAAACCTTCCTAAATTCGGCTATCGATTATCACGTCCATATTACCTCTGATATCGATTGTCGTCTCAACTTAGCACCCGTACGTAACTCTAAGTACGCCAGTGGTGTTGAGTCCACAAAAACTGCCATATCTATATTACCTCTGAGCAGATGTATGCCTCTATCCCCGATAGAGTCACAACCCAGGGAGTTTGTCATGTTCATATTACCTCTGAACAAACCTTCCAAAATTCGGCTATCGATTATCATATTTATATTACCTCTGATATCGATTGTCATCTCAACTTAGCACCCGTACTTAACTCTAAGTACGCCAGTGGTATTGAGTCTACAAAAACTGCCATTTCCATATTACCTCTGAGCAGATGTATGCCTCTATCCCCGATAGAGTCATAATCAAGGGAGTTTGTCATGTTCATATTACCTCTGAACAAACCTTCTTAAATTCGGCTATCGATTATCACGTCCATATTACCTCTGATATCGATTGTCATCTCAACTTAGCACCCGTACTTAACTCTAAGTACGCCAGTGGTGTTGAGTCCACAAAAACTGCCATGTCCATATTACCTCTGAGCAGACGTATGCCTCTATCCCCGATAGAGTCACAACCCAGGGAGTTTGTCATATTCATATTACCTCTGAACAAACCTTCCTAAATTCGGCTATCGATTATCACGTCCATATTACCTCTAATATCGATTGTCATCTCAACTTAGCACCCGTACTTACCTTTAAGTACGCCAGTGGTGTTGAGTCCACAAAAACTGTCATGTCCATATTACCTCTGAGCAGATGTATGCCTCTATCCCCGATAGAGTCACAACCCAGGGAGTTTGTCATGTTCATATTACCTCTGAACAAACCTTCCTCAATTTGGCTATCGATTATCATGTTCATATTACCTCTGATATCGATTGTCATCTCAACTTAGCACCCGTACTTAACTCTAAGTACGCCAGTGGTGTTGAGTCCACAAAAACTGCCATGTCTATATTACCTCTGAGCAGATGTATGCTTCTATCCCCGATAGAGTCACAACCCAGGGAGTTTGTCATGTTCATATTACCTCTGAACAAACCTTCCTAAATTCGGCTATCGATTATCACGTCCATATTACCTCTGATATCGATTGTCATCTCAACTTAGCACCCGTACTTAACTCTAAGTACGCCAGTGGTGTTGAGTCCACAAAAACTGCCATGTCCATATTACCTCTGACCAGACGTATGCCTCTGTCCCCGATAGAGTCACAACCCAGGGAGTTTGTCATGTTTATATTACCTCTGAACAAACCTTCCTAAATTCGGCTATCGATTATCACGTCCGTATTACCTCTGATATCGATTTTCATCTCAACTTAGCACCCATACTTAACTCTAAGTATGCCAGTGGTGTTGAGTCCACAAAAACTGCCATGTCCATTTTACCTCTGAGCAGATGTATGCCTCTATCCCCGATAGAGTCACAACCCAGGGAGTTTGTCATGTTCATATTACCTCTGAACAAACCTTCCTAAATTCGGCTATCGATTATCATGTTCATATTACCTCTGATATCGATTGTCATCTCAACTTAGCATCTGTACTTAACTCTAAGTACGCCAGTGGTGTTGAGTCCACAAAAACTGCCATGTCCATATTACCTCTGAGCAGATGTATGCCTCTATCCCCGATAGAGTCATAACCCAGGGAGTTTGTCATGTTCATATTACCTCTGAACAAAACTTTCTAAATTTGGCTAATCGATTATCATGTTCATATTACCTCTGATATCGATTGTTATCTCAACTTAACACCCGTACTTAACTCTAAGTACCCTAGTGGTGTTGAGTCCACAAAAACTGCCATGTCCATATTACCTCTGAGCAGATGTATGCCTCTATCCCCGATAGAGTCACAACCCAGAGAGCTTGTTATGTTCATATTATCTCTGAACAAACCATTCTGGTCCGGCCAACGATTATCATGTCCATATTACCTCTGATATCGATTGTCATCTCAACTTAACACCCGTACTTAACTCTAAGTACGCCAGTGGTGTTGAGTCTACAAAAACTGCCATGTCCATATTACCTCTGGCAGGGCTTGTCCCCAAACCTATTATTTGCTCTCTCGTGCGCAACAAATGATAGGTCCACAAAAAATTCCCTTGTGGAATACCCACAATGGAAAGTAGTACATGGCAACTGTTCTTCGACGGCGCCTCCAAGACTGGTCCCAAGGGAAACATGGTTTCAGGGGTAGGAATCGTCCTGGTTACTCCCGATAAACTCGTCATCTATCGAGCATACTCTCTAAACGAGCCCTGTTCCAATAATGTGGCAGAGTACAACGCTCTACTAATCGGGCTCCAAGTCGCTAAAGAGCTGGGGGTCGAATCTCTGGAAGCTTTTGGCGATTCTCTGCTTATCGTCAATCAAGTCAAGGAATATATATAGAGTTCGGATGGACTCCTCGGACCCCGAACCAAATCTTCTAATTAATATTCGGTTATGATTGGGTCCTACGTCAGCCTATTATTCAGAGAAGGCGGACAGTCAGCGAATACGAAAAGTTTTTCGTGCAAATCAGGTCAGCTGTTCTTACGCTAAGGAGCTTTCTACGCTCGACAGCAACAGATCTACGGTTTCACGCTCGCAAGCTATAAGTCTATAGTTTTACGCCCGGATGCCTTTGTGCTCGGTAGCTTTTATGCTCGAGAGGCCACAATCCTACGACTTCATGCCAGCAGATAACAAATCGATGATCTCACGCTCGGTGGCGCTTAGTTTACGCTCAGAAGCAACAGATCCGCGACTTCACGCTCGAAAATTTTTTCTTTTCAGAAGCTACAAATCTACAGTTCTACGCTAAGGAGCTTTCTACGCTCGACAGCTACGAATCTACGGCTTTACGTTCGACGGCTACAGGTCGGGTTTTACGCCCAGATGCCTTTGTGCTCGGTAGCTTTTATGCTCGAGAGGCTACAAACCTATGAATTCACGCTTAGGAACTACAAGTCTATGATTTCACGCTCGATGGTGTTTAGTTTATGCTCAGAAGCTGCAGACTAATGATTTCACGCTCCACGACTTCCCGTACATCTGAAGGATACGCCGGCCAGATCACGCGTATATTTGAACGGTCCTCAAAAGCGGTTCATGCTTCATTCAAAGCATTCCAAATTCTGAAAAAATTTGAAAGCTTTGAAGGGGTCTTGTAGAAGCATAAAAAATATGCTGGATAGCTCTACGCAACATGGTTATGCAGGACAGCGTAAGCAGGGGACCTCGAGGCCATCAAGAGTGCAACGGAGCCTTTTCCACTTAGCACGGCATAAAATATGATGGGACCATCTGCGTAAATGCAGTATGTCCAGGCCGCTTCAGCGTAGACGGGGTGCTTCATCGCCTCCATGGCGTAAAACTCATCCGCTTTCAAAGCAGCGTTAAAGCATATGAGGAACGCTTCGTCTTCCCCGAAATGAACCTGTCAAGTCACGCAGTGAACCTGACATCTGACTCCTGACAAAAAGTGATGCACGGCTACCCAGAAGACGGCTGGAAAGATGGCAGACCACTCGGGACGCGCCCCACAGTATGATGGCGGATCTCTGTATTTAATGCAGAGAATTTGATTAAATATTACCGAACCGTCGTTTACTAACATCCCCTCAGTGGAGACTGCTTTTACGCATACAAGGGGATACGCTGCCTTATTTTACACAGGCAAACCTGAACTATTTACGCTCCGCGGAAGACAAACAGACTGCCATGTCAAAAGCTGCTCTTTGTACAGGGCTCGAGGCACGTCTCTGCACCTAATGCTCAAAACGGTGGCAGGCCCTCGGAATACGTCTCTGCAATTAATGATGATGGCGGATCTCTGCATTTAATGAGAGATATTTGATTATATCTCCAAGAGCCGTGATTTCGGCTAAAGACGTCTACATCACCGCGGCTTCTACGTCCATTCAGCTTTTGTGACTGCTCGGCCTCTACGACCACTCTGGCACGTTATGTAGAAGCTTCTACGCCCATTCAGCTTCTGTGCCAGCTCGGCTTCTATGCCTCATCAGCTTCTATGCTCGCTCGGCTTCTATGCTTATTCGGCCTTCTGTGCTTATTCGGCTTCTATGCCATCAGGCTTCTACGCCTACTCGGCTTCTATGCCTACTTGGCTTCTACGCCATGGTGACAGACATTTGGCTTCTATGCCAACCTCTTTACACGATGGATAACTACCTACGTGGCTTCTATGCCATGATCTTCGTCGCGATTATACGTATTTTGTCCCTTAGTTGGACCCGCGTCACACGCTCATTCAAAAGATCATCTATACGCAGGCTTTGGTTATTTTAACCGTTGTGTAAAAGGGTGCTGTACTTTCCACTACTCGGTTTCCACACTGATTGAGTAGTCACTGTCACCAAAACTCTATAAATAGAGACCTCTATCAACAGAGGAACAGGTCAAAAAACTCGAGCAAGGTCAAAAAATCGAACAAGGTCGAGACTTTAAAAATCGAGCAAGGTCGAAGCTTTGAAAGAAGATCGAACCACGGGTCAAAACATTGGAGATTTAGGAGAGATCGGAGAGTCTTTGAGAGAGAGAGAGAGAGAAGCATCCAGAGCTCAGGCGAAGAGTAGCGATCGACGACATTAGCATCGGGCATCCATCCTCTTTTGCCACCTACGAAGCTGCTTTTCGTCTTCCACGACACTTTCTCACCATCGTGTAGTCCAAGGGCTAAAGTGATCGACTGCAGATCAGACACCTATAGCAATCATCTATCCAGATTAAATAAATTGTACTCCTACATCCTCGTATAGGATCAAATTGTACAAGTTTGTTTGTAAACCAAAGAAGGCAGGTTTCGTGCAAACCTCGTATTATATACATTTCGTTCTTTCGTTTAATACCACAAACAGGTGTATACTATAAAATTTTAGTTTTACGCTTGTGGATGGGACCTCTGGCGTAATAACTAGAATTTTGGCAGTCTGGCATAAAGTACGGACTGTATACCGCCAATTACGCTTCTGGATGTGACTTCCGGCGTAAAATGACCAAATTTTTGTACAGTCTTGGCGCAAAGCACAGACTGTCGTTTCTTGGTCTTTATGTTGCAAGATTTGTAATGACGTGTTTTCCTTGCACTTTTGCAGTTAACTTGCATGAGTCTCCACTGGCCAAGGTGATGGGTTCCGCTGCCGGGATGCTGCACTCAAACTATATGGAGGATCTGTCCCACGCAACATTTCCTATCTTCGGACCCCAGTATCCTGAAGGAAGGGAGATCTTGATATCGGCTCAGGGCGAGCGGACGTTGCTGAACATGATTAACAGGGAGCCCTTGACGTACATAGACGGGGACCAGTACATAAAGCCAACTTTTCTCTTTGGGGACATGATTGACAAACAGTCCCAAACGAAGCCCAAAAGAGAACCCTGGGTTTTTCCCGCCGAGTGTGTGGTCTTGTATCTGCCAACGATGCCGAGAGATTATCCCATCTCGGCTTTCTTCCATGAGACACATTCCAGGAGGATGTCGTGGACGCTGACTCCCGATCTTCACGGCAAGCTGGGGAAGATCTTTTATCTAAAAGGAGCTGACCAGGGGTCGTTTGTCAGCCGCCCTTCCGGCGTTGTGATGGTGCTCAGGGGACTGTGCCCGGGCAGCGTCCCGAGTGAAGACAGTTCAGTGATCCAGTTGGTCCAATTGCCGACTTTCTACAATGACTTCATGGGGCGAGGGGGGATATACCCCAAGGAGAATCCTCTGTGCAATGGGTGGATCACCCCAACAAACCTCCGATGGGCTTGCCTAGTTGACTGGGCCTTGAAGCATTTTCGGAGAGAGTTGGAGGGCATTGGACTGTATGCTGCTGTGAGTGCGACGAGTGTTGGGTTGCCTCCCAACCCTAACCTATTTTTGGCACTGATGGAGCGATACATTCCGCTCACTGGGACCTTCGCCACTCCACTGGGGGAGTTGGGGTTGGCCCTCCATGAGATGGCAGTGATCTCGAGACTGCCGATGGGGGATACCCCATATGAAGAGTATGTTCCCACCAACCGAGAGTTGGAAGACTCGGACCCTCGGGTTGTGGAGGTGTATCAGGAGCTGATGTGCCACTACTTCACGTGCACCACTTTTTATGATGAGCCTTCTGATTTGGCTCACACCACTAAGTGGACGTCCTACCTCTTCTTCCACCGGGCCAGGGCCGCCAAGTCGGAAAAAGTTTCGGGGGGCAAGAATGAGCCCGTGAACTATTTGGGCGTGCTCAGTGCCCAGGTCGTCGAGGATCTTATGGAGGATGCTAAAGCTCCAGATCAGATTCTCAATGACGGGGTAGGAAAGTATCCTGAAGGCACTAAGGCCTACAATTACTTAAGGCGCTGCCGCAGGCCTCTGTCTAAGGAAGCCCGGCTGGCTGGCTTTCTCTTCATATGGCTGCGTCGAGTCATGGTGCCCGGCATCGCGTCCGCGGACCGCATTCACCGGAACATCCTGTGGCCTGCCGTGCGTCTGGTGTTCGGGGCAAGACTGGGCTTACTCCCTGCCATGGTGTACCGTATACAGGCTGGTTTGAGAGCCATGACTGATGGGCTGCTCGTCGATGAAGCTCGGCGTGATAGCTTTCCCAGGGTAGAATTACCATACCTGTACTTGATGGGATGGTTAATTCTTCACAACCCCCGGGTGATATCTCCCGGCCCTGGCAGTAGTTCGGGGGGTAGTTTCTTGCTGAACTACAAGGACTCTCCCTGGAACATGAATACAGTTTTAGACTGTCGGCTGGTGCTGAACCTCAGTCATTGCTGGAAGCTCCTCTGCACTGTCCCCTCTGTACATCGCAATCAGTCGGGGATTAGGCTTGAGGATTTAGGTGGAGAGAAGACCAATCTTTCTCCGAAAGCTTTTAATTGGTTGGTCAGTATTAGACCCTCCCATTTGCTGTACAGGAGCAAAGATCATTGCTTCTTCGAGCCCTACTTGCCTAGTCGGTTTGCCAGGCAGTTTGGGTACGATCAGTTGCACGTGGGCAATGCCGTCACCAGCTTTTGGTCCAGGGACAAATTCATTGATGGAGCCAGAGGATGGCGATATTTTATTATGGGTTGCACGAGAGCAATCTTTATCGTGCCGGTCGTCACACTCTCCACGGAGCTGCACATCCTCCATTCGTATGCCCAGTTCTACATGGCGATCAACACCTTCCATCGCGATTTTGACATGCGTGAAAGCTTTAGGGTGCCTTCTCCCAAGCCCGGGGGAAGAGTCGAAGTCCCCTCGGTTTCTTTTGACGAGGGTGAGGAGTTTGTCACTCCGGATGAGCCTCTGGTGTCGGTGCCGAGGTGTGAAGTGCCTCCGCCTGCGGGGGCTTTGGTAGTCTCTGGGAAGCGAAGGGCTCCTGCTCCCAAGGAGGCTTCTCTTTGTAAGAGGAGGAAGGAGACGGTTGCTCGTCCTCTCCGCATTCTTGCTATTGAGGCTCCTAGAGAGGATCCTGCTGTCTCCCCTGTTGGGGATGTCTCTTTGATTGGAGGTTCCTCGCCTTTCGGAGAGGGACCCTCAGTTTCGGCTGGCGGTACCGGAGAACCCCTGCTTGAGTCTGCCGTTGCTGCCACCGCCTCCGGTAGTAGAACGAAATTGCCTACGTGGTCGAGGCAACTGAGAGAATCTTTCCCTAGACCAGCAATGGATGAAACTCCTGCCGTGTCCGTGAGCATGCCTAGCGAGATTCCAGTTGACGAACCTCGACTGCGTCTTAGTGAAGGCTCGGTAGAGCACCTGGCGATGTCGGTGGGCCCACCCCCTTCTCCAGGTATGACAGTTCGTATTGCGTCATTAAGGCGTAATTTAGCTACATCGGCTGCAGATGCGACATATATACCGTTGGATACGGGTAAATGTCATCTTTATGTCTCCTCTTAGAAAGATTACCATCATATTGATATCAACTTTCTTGTCCTCTTCTCAGGGGACGACGTCCACGGGGAGTATAGCGTTGAAGCGCCTTCTGGCTCTGCTCGGGCTCCTGACGATGATACAGACGCGCCCGACTTCGAGGAGGAAATATCTTCGGGGGCCAGCTCGCCCGGAGTGGTTTCGTCATCTCAAGGGGAGGACGAACCCGTTATCGTGACCTCGCCTCTCGCGAGTATGCCGATAACTTCGACCGTCATTGTCGTACCTCCTTCGGTCGCACCACCCGTCGAGGTGGCGGCTGTGGCCACCTCGTCTGCAATCATTCCTGGAGGGGGACTCTCCAATATCGTGATCACTCCTGGCGTTCAATTAAATCTGGTTGCGCTGACCGAGCAGTATACCAGCCACTTTTATACCAGTTTGAAAATGCTGATATCAATGGTGTTGGCAAAGAATCTAGACTTCGAGCTTCTGAAGAAGGCTTCTCAGTTTTTGATCGGGGCGGTCAGGGAGTTCGGCGATTCTGGGGTAGCTGACGCCCTGGAGGAGATGGTTAATGGTTTGGAGCAACCTATTAACGAATACTTGCAGCTGACTAGGGGCAGCCTTGAAGCTGAGGTCCAGGCCAGATACGACCTCATGACTGCGCGGCTTACTAAACAACTGGAAAGCCTAGATAACTCCATCAAAGCACATAAGCTGGAGATGGATGAAAGAAAAGCTGTCGTGGAGGAGGTTCTTGCTCTTCAGACGAAGTGCCAATCCGAGCATGAAGGGAACGTAGCGAGGGCCCGCAAGTTGAAGAAAAAACTCGCCCTGGCAGAGGAGTGGGCTTCTCAGTCGTTGGCAGGTCAAGATGTAGTGACTGGTCGACTGAGCACAGCACGATAGAATCTGGAGCATGCAGAAGCTGCCCGTGCTGGCTCTCTTCGGGCAAGGGCCGAGCTGTCCTTTGTGAGCAATCCCGAGGCACGGCTGGAGCGGGCCCGCGCTGATGCCTTGGTTTCCAGGAATGAGAGGATAGCTGCACTGGTGCAGCTGATTCGCGATCTGACCGCTCCCCCATAATGATGTACCCTTTCTTCTTTTTGCTTCCCAGATGTAATTCTGCTCTCTTTTTTCTTTGGGAATAAATAAAAGTGACTCTTTTCTGACTTTGTGGACCCATCATTTCGGAATATAAATGACAGATTTGGGCGAGAGTGATATCAGAGGTAGTATGGACGTGATAGACTCTCGATAAACTTTTAGCAGGACATATCTATTCAGAGGTCATACGGACATGATAGAATATGCTTTGGTAGGATATATCTATTCATAGGTCATACAGACATGATAGATTATGCTTTGACAAAAGTTGGTAGACAAGACGCTATCAGAGGTAATATGGACGTGATAGGTATCGCATTTTCCAAATTAGTCGAACATATATATTCAGAGGTTATATGGACATGATAGAATATGACCCAACTAGTTTCATTTTGGAAGTAGTTTTATCAGAATTGAGATTCTCGCTATATTCCACTTGAGCAGAGGAGTTTAAGCATAGTACCTTTTCAGGAATTTACCGTTGATATGAGCCATTAATAGGTCTCCATTAGGCTGGGCTAACCTGTAAGCGCCGTTTGAGAACGTTGTCTCGATCACATAAGGGCCTTCCCACTTGGGCTGGAATTTGCCTTTACTCCTGTGAGTAAGGATCATCGGCCTTCTTACGGCTAAAATTAGCTCGCCAACTTTGAACACTCTTTCCTTTAATTTATGATTGAAAGCTCTGGAAATGCGTGCTTGGTAGAGCGCGATACGCTGTTGAGCTTGGAGGCATTTCTCGTCTAATCCTTCTAGCTCTTGAAGCCTTAACAGGTCATTCTTTTCTTGAGTCAGCTCATTAATCACGGCTATCCTGAGTGACAGAATCTGGATTTCAATGGAGAGAACTGCTTCACTCCCGTACACTAGTGAAAATAGGGTATAACCTGTTGGTGTTCGTACCGTTGTGCGGTATGCCCAGAGACAGTTGCCCAGCTTCTCATTCCAATCTCTTTTGTTTGAAGAGACAAAATTCTTCAAGAGTTTGATAATAGTTTTGTTGAAAGCTTCTGCCAAACCATTAGCAGCTGGATAATATGCCATAGAGGCAATATTATGTATCCGATTTTTATCGCAAAATCGATGAAATGCTTGGCTGATGAACTGAGGCCCATTGTCGTAAATTATCCTCCTGGGTACCCCGAAGCGATAAATGACGTGATGCTTGATGAAGCTGATTACATTAGACGCCTTTACCTCAGCAAGAGGGATCGCCTCTGCCCATTTGGAGAAGTAATCCGTGATGGCCAGTATAAACCGGTGACCTCTGGAAGAATACGGGTGAATAGGACCAATGATATCCATATCCCATGCTTCAAAAGGCCAGGATGCAACCGTAGGATGTAGATATTCAGACGGTTGATGTATGAAGTCTGCATGAACCTGACAGGCTCTGCATTGTCTTGCATAGTTGATCGCGTCTGCGATCATAGTGGGCCAGTAATGGCCCATTCTCCTGATACGATCTTGTAGCTTAGGACCGGGCTGATGTGCTCCGCATACGCCGTCGTGAGCTTCCCGGATAATCTGCTGTGCTTCGTCGTCAGAGGGACATCTCAATAGCAGTCCGTAGTAGGTCCGGCGATATAGACATTATGAAGATGCATCAAAGTTGAAGCGTAATGATCGTCTTTTGACGGATACTGCTTCTTTGGGGTCCTCCGACAAGATTCCGTATGCGACGAAATCTATGAAGGGACTTCTCCAGTCTCTTCTAGGAGGATCTGTGTTCACAACGTAGCTGCGTTCTATGTGAAAGTTGTTTTTTTACACAGAATAAATCTCTGTTAAGAAGGATTACCGAATTTTGCCTTCTTATAGGAGTGGCTAAATCCGCAGCTAGACTGGCTAGGGCATCAGCTTCCAGATTCTGAGATCGAGGTACATGCTCTAGGAAGAACCCTTTTAATGTCATGGCTATCTCGACCGTTGCTTGGTGATGGGGGATGAGGTCCGGATTCCGGACTTCATATATTCTCCTGACTTGATTGACGATAAGCAGAGAATTACCGAAAGCTTCCAGGGATTCGACCCCCAGCTCTTTGGCGACTTGGAGTCCGATTAGCAGAGCGTTGTACTCTGCCACATTGTTGGAGCATAGCTCGCTAAGAGAATATGCTCGATAGATGACGAGTTTAACAGGAGTGACCAGGACGATTCCTACTGCTGAAACCACGTTTCCCTTGGGACCAGTCCTGGAGGCGCCGTCGAAGAACAGTTGCCATGCGTCACTTTCCATTGCGGAATTACATTCTGTAACTTCGTCGGAAATGTCCTCGTATAATTTGGAGGCCTCCGGGATCGGATAAGCAGCTAGGAAGTCGGCCAGCGCTTGGCCTTTGATGGACTTCTGCGGGACGTATACCATGTCATATGGTGTTAACAGCATCGCCCAAATCGCTAGTCGGGAATTAAGAGCACTTGGCTTGCTCATCAGTACTCGAAGAGGGATGATCCTGGAGATGATATAAATAGTCTGGCCGGTGACATAGTGCCGCATCTTCTGGATAGCGAACATCAGATCCAAGCATTCTTTCTCCACTGGGTTGTACTGGTGTTCGGCTCCGACCATCATCCTGCTGAGGTAGTAGATAGCTTGTTCATGACCCATATCGTTCTTCTGTGTGAGAAGAGCTCCTAGCGAATGATCCATCGCTCGAACGTACAGCAAGAATGGTCTTCCCATGACGGGAGGCACCAGAACTGGCGGACTGGTGAGATAGCGCTTGATATCTCCGAACGCTTGCTGACAGGTTTTGTCCCATACGAAGGATACACCTTTCTTCATGAGATGCGAAAAGGGCTAACATCTCCCCGAGATGTTAGATATGAATCTCCGGATATAAGCCAGACGGCCTTGAAATCCCCGGAGTTCCCTCAGATTACGGGGTGGTCGCATTTCTACGATGGCCTGGACTTTGTCAGGGTCCACTTGGATGCCTTTGGCGGTAATGACAAATCCCAAGAATTTGCCACTAGATACACCCAGAAAGGACTTCGTAGGGTTCATCTTGAGTTGATGTTGGCGCATTAACTCGAATACCGTCCTCAAGTCTTGAATGTGATCATCTTTGAGGCGGCTCTTGACGGCTATGTCATCCACGTAACATTCTACTATTTTGCGTAAATGCTCATGGAATATGTTACTCATAGCCCGTTGGTATGTAGCCCCGGCGTTCTTCAATCCGAAGGGCACGACCGTATAGCAATATACCCCCAATGGGGTCCGGAAGGCAGTGTGCTTCTCGTCTTCAGGATGCATCTTGATCTGATTGTATCCTGAGAATCCGTCCATGAAAGACATGCGTTCAAAACCGCAGGTGTTATCGATCATGATGTTCATGATGGGAAGAGGGAACTCATCCTTAGGGCAGGCCATATTCAGATCTCGGTAATCGATATAGATACGTATTTTCCCATTTTTCTTTATGACTGGGACAACATTGGCGACCCAGTCGGGATGTTGTTCTTTCCGGATGAAACCGTAGGCTATCAACTTCTTGACTTCAGATTCGATGGCGTCCATCATATCCGGGCGGAACCGGCGTTGGTGTTGCTTCACAGGCTTTGAATCGGTCAATATGTTGAGTTTGTGAGTAGCCACCTTTGGGTCAAGGCCCGACATGTCCTCATAATCCCATGCAAAGACGTCGATATACTCTTTTATCAGCTGGATAACTTCTTTCCTTTCAGCTAGGGAAAGATTATTACTGATAAATATAGACTTTGGCGAAAGTTTACCCCCAACATCAACTTGGATAACTTCGTCTTTGGTGGGAGGTTCCCTTTGCTCGAAGCAGAATTCCCACTGTGTATCCATTTGTTGGGCCCAGGAGTCATTCTCAAACAGTTCAGATTCTTGTTCGTCTGATTCGAAGGAATCTGTCACTACCATATTCACTGATAATGTTTGTTCGAGAGCATCAGGTGAGTCAGAGGGCGATGAGCCATTCTGAGAAGAGGAGAAGATATCCTCGTCCGACTTAGAGGAGGTAGCATACCCCAATCCGAAATGAGTTCGTTGATAGTAGGGGTCGCCGCGCAGAGGCGTTCGTCTGCCTCTTCCGTAGTTGAGGCCTGGCTTCCGCTTCAAGTCGTAGCCCATGTTTTGCATGATCCTCAACGCTTGTGGGCTGTATCGATGAACTTGCATTTTTCCAGCATCGTCATTGAAAGAATCTTCCTGGATAGTCGGTTGATTGCGCATGTGGCCGAATACTATTGAACGCTGGCTGTTGCAGGTAGGCGGGACAATGAAGATAGAATCCTCATCTGGTCCATACGTCGTGACGACGTTGGATGATGACGCTACTTCCCAGACATACGGACAGTAGGAGTTCATAACTTCCAAGAATTTTTGTGCTATGGGTTCTACCTCGTCACGGGGAGTAGATTCCTGATTT
Organism: Iris macrosiphon; assembly: GCA_036927795.1. NCBI lineage: Eukaryota > Viridiplantae > Streptophyta > Magnoliopsida > Asparagales > Iridaceae > Iris > Iris macrosiphon. The sequence goes on along the minus strand of JAYESA010000018.1, from coordinate 102,192,203 downwards.
GGAATTTGAGCGTCAATATACTGGAAAAGAGGATATTTATTATCATCTGAAACTCCGTTCCTGGTTGCATTTACATCGGTCGGCTGCCTGTTGCGCCGAAGGTTGATGACCAAGGGTGGAGGCTTCTGGTTCAAAGTGATCACTAGAGGATCACTCCTTTTTCCTGACTTGGTCTTGTTCAGGTGGATAGCCATAGGCTCCATGGGTTTTGGACGAGTGGTTCGTCCTTTCACTCTGATTGACAGCGGTAGTGTGGCAGAGGGTTCTTCTGGCTCCCGGTGGGATTCCTTCTCTGCCTCGCCCGACACTTCTCCCGTGTGGTCTTGAGAGTACAACACAGCATCGGAATAGTAGGATTCTACTCCTTTAAACGGGTTTAGGTCAGCAACCTCCGTTTGTACTGTTCCTTGGGGGTCTACATATTTAAGACATTGATGTAGAGTTGAAGGAACGATGTTGTGGTCGTGGATCCACGGTCTTCCCCGTAAAATATTATAGGATACCTATGAATCGATGACGTAACATGTGGCTACCGATCTGAGGTTGCCAATCTGGATCTTTAGACGAATTTTTCCCAACGGCTTACTTCTTCCGGCATTGAAACCCATGATTGTAGTGAAGGTGTAAGCCAATTCGCTGGTAGGAATCCTCAGCGGTCTGAGCAGACTGTGAGGGATGATGCTGATCGACGATCCCGGATCTATATGATCCGATCGACCTCCATGGAACCGACATACCCGGTATAATAGAGGGGCCTGTCATGCCTGTTATGTTTTAACAGCATGTCGTCTTGAGTGAAAGTGATATTTGGGACCACTTCTATTACACTGTGACATTGAGGACATGCCACCGGTTCTTCGTCGGGGGACTTGAGCTGGGTTAAGCATGCCTCCACCTGCATCAGTGCTTCACTCAGGGCTAGACGAGTGTCTTGGGAGAGCCTGAGTAGCTCGAAGATGGACAGCCTATCTGGTGTATTAACCAGTTGGGCCAGTATGTCGAAGTTGTATGGCTTCTCTAAACCTTTGTTTGGAATATTTTTCACAGGTTTATCAAAGCGCACTTCTTTTTGCTTTTCCTTGTCCGCCGGAGTTGGTTTTGAAGGACCAGCATCTGGTACGGCGGGGCCTGGTCCTGAAGGTTTGGCAGTTGAAGCGTCCGCCGGTGCATCTTCCTGACTTGCTCCGCAGTCGTTGAGGTAGGCTTTCCCTGAACGGGTTGCAACAAATACCTCGTCTTCGTCTGATGGCGAAGAAGTTGTGACCATATGGCATGGTTTGCATTTGGAGCTCTTTCTAGACGTAGCCTTAGTAGCTTTAGTCTCCTTCTCGATCTCTGACACCAAATTCGGATGAGCCCACATAATCTCGCCCTGCCGGGTGGATAGGGGTACCAGGTCATAATTTTGACCCCTAGCTGGAGGGAGATTGACGATGTTCATCGTGGTCCGAGAAATGGGTGGGACACTGTCCGAGACTTCTTGAGAAGGCAGATTGCCAAACCGCAGAGAGATCATGTTGGCCGTGACCGTCTTCTCGGTGTTGTGCAGAGTGATGGCCTTAGCATCAATCAAACCCTGGATCTTTCTTTTCAGTATGTAATACGCCTTTGTCGGGTGGTGCACATTGTTTGTGGTATTAAATGAAAGAATGAAGATGTATTCGATATGGGGTTTACACAGAACCTGCCTTCTTTTGTTTACAAACAAACTTGTATAATTTGATCCTATATGAGGATATGGGAGTACAATTTATTTAATCTGGGTAGATATTGCTATAGGTGTCTGATCTGCAGTCGATCACTTTAGTCCTTGGACCACACGATGTTGAAGAAGTGCCGTAGAAGACAGGAAGCAGCTTCGAAGGTTGCAGGAGAGGGTGGATGCACGATGCCAAAGTTGTTGATCCCTGCTCTTCGCCTGAGCTCCGGGTGCTCTCTCTCTCTCTCTCTCTCTTTCTCTCTCTCTCTCTCGGGTTCGATCTTTCGATTCTTGTTGACCTGGTTCGATCTTCAAGTTTTCAGTTTTTTGACCTCGGATCTGATATTGGCTTTCTTGACCAATTCTTTCGACCTTTTTCCTCATTGATAGAGGTCTCTATTTATAGAGTTTTAGTGACAGTGACCACTCCGTCGATGTAACAACTGAGGAGTGGAAAGTACAGCACCCTTTTACACAACGGTTAAAGTAACCAATGCCTGCGTATAGATGATCTTTTGAATGAGCGTGTGACGCGGGTCCAACTAAGGGACACAACGCGTACTATTGCTACGAAGATCACAGCGTAAAAGCCACGTAGGTAGGTATCTATCGTGTAGAAGAGGTTGGCATAGAAGCCAAATGTCTGTCACCATGGCATAGAAGCCAAATAGTTATCAAACCGGCATAGAAGTCGAACAGGCGTAGAAGTCGAACAGGCGTAGAAGCTGAGTGGTCGTAGAGGCCGAACAGGCACAGAAGCCGAGTGGTCGTAGAGGCCGAACAGGCATAGAAGCCGAGTGGTCGTAGAGGCCGAACAGGCATAGAAGCCGAGTAGTCGTAGAGGCCGAACAGGCATAAAAGCCGAGGGGGCACAGGGGCCGAACAGGCGCAGAAGCCGAGGAGGCACAGGGGCCGAATAGGCGTAGAAGCCGAAGGGGCACGGGGGCCGAAGGGGCACGGGGGCCGAGCAGGCGTAGAAGCCGAAGGGGCACAGGGGCCGAACAGGCGTAGAAGCCGAAGGGACACAATCGCTGGATGGGCGTAGAAGCCGCTGCGTACCGTGCCACAGTGCTGACGTGGACGTCTAAGCCGAAATTACGGCTTTTGAAGATATAATCAAATCTCTTACATTAAATGCCAAGATTTGCCACCATCCTGTGCATTAAATGTGGAGGCGTGTTCTTTGACGGCCTGCAACCCTTTCTGTGCATCAGTCGCAGAGACGTGCCTCGAGAAACTGTCACTGCACTGTGTATTAGGTGAAGAGACGTGCATCGAACCCCGTACGGAGTGCAGCTTTTGGCGTAGCAGGCGGTTTGTCTACTGCAGAACGTAAACAGCTCGTATTTTGCCTGTGTAAAATAAGACAGCGTATCCCCTCGTGCTTTGAAAAAGCAGTTTACGCGAAGGGGATGGCGGTATTTGACAGCCTGGGTGGCAGTGCAGTGCCATCATTATAGCCATCGTTTGGGTAGTCGAGCCGTATCCCTTTGCCAGAAGTCCAGACGTCAGGTTCTTTGCAGGCTCTGACAGGTTCATTGCAGGATCTGACAGGTTCACTTCGGAGAATATAAAGCGTCCCTTGTACACCTCCATGCTGCGTATGAAAAGGGGATGAGTTTAACGCCCTGGAGGCGAAGAAGCACCCTGTTTACGCTGAAGCGGCTTGGACGTACTGCCTTACGCGGATGGTCCTTTGAGCTTTTTTATGTTTCACGCTCTGTTCTAGCGGAAAAGGGCTCTGTTGCACGCTTGATGGCTCTGAAGGCCTCTGCTTGCGCTGCTCTGCACTGATATGCCGCGTATAGTCATCCGGCATATTTTTTATGCTTCTACAAGACCCCCTTCAAAGCTTTCAAATTCCTCGGAAGTTGGAACGCTTTGAATGAAGCATGAACCGCACCTCGTGACTCAAAATGTTTTCTGAATGGAGCGTTAAAACGGTCGATGCCGACTTTATGGCAGATTTATTGGGGACCGGTGTGACCCCTCTCGCCTATAAAAAGGCTGGGGGAGTTAGCCTGTTCTCCCCACACTTTTATCACCACGCAGAGATGATCGCCAGAGTTCGCCGGGTCGATTTGAGGAAGAAGGAGATCATGTTCTTCCAGCGTGTAAGGAGCCGAAAAAGACGGCGTCTTCGAGCAAGTGTCCACTATAACGATGGATCATGGAAGGATATCTTAGCCTCCCTTGCTCGGGATAATCAGCAACTTTGTATGGTGGTTCTTCCGAAAGGACGAAGAATCGTATTTCACCACGCTGTTTGCAAGTGGCGCCCTCTCCAGTTACTTCTGATGATGAGAGGCAGACAGACCGGCTAGAGCGACGGTGGTCTGTAGGAAAGCAGAGTTACCCTGCTTTCTTTTTTGGAGGATGGGTCATCTGCCCAGTTTTGTATCCTCCTGCCACTGATCATCTTCTTGGAAGAAGAGAAAGACCATCACCAGCACGAGACCCCGTCAGAGCGGCTTCTCGGTGTGATCTTCGGACGATGATGGGGAAATCCTTTGTAGATGGAGTTTTCCTCATATGTAATCATGAAGATAAAAAGAAAACCTTTGTAGATCTGGATTTCCCTCATATGTAATCATGATTTTGATCTTTTAATAAAATCGTCTTGCTTCTTCATATGATCATCTTGCCATATGTTGTTGTGAAGTCTGAATATGTGTAGCTTCGACACGTCTGATCCTGTATGCCGACTCTGTAGAAAGAGTGCTAGGTCTTGTCCTTTACGCATAGCGAATAGTCCATAGAACGTTGTAGAGCATTTTGAATATTTTTAGAACTGTCCTGTTGCTAGGACTGAGGAACCGCGTAGAGCTCTGAACTTCTGATGAATAGAATTTTTGTTCAGACTTCATTTTCAAGAATAACTTCTCAAAAAACCCCTTGGAACAGGGTTGAGAAATGGCTGTCTAACTGAGTTGCTATCTTTTGATAGACGAGATATTCAGACTGGAGTCTGGATGAACCTCCAATTGACCCGAGAAGAGTAATTTCTCAATGTTTGAACTCTTGTATGCTTCGGGTACTTGGGATATATTGAGGTCAAGAAGGAGTATCTTCTGTGTGAACTCCTATAATCGACCGCCTTGAGTTCGGATATGCGGAAAGTCAGATATCCGTAGCGTAGATGAGCTAAAAATCTTGAGTTCGTAGGCCTGTTGAGCGTAGAAAGTTACCGAGCGTGAGATCATCGATTTAGAGCTGCTGAGCGTAAAAAAGTCGTAGGTTTGTAGCCTCTCGAGCATAAAAGCTACCGAGCAAAAAGGCATCCGGGCATAAAACCATAGACTGATAGCTTGCGAGCATAGAACCGTAGATCTGTTGCTGTCGGGCGTAGAAAGCTCCTTAGCGTAGAACTGTAGATTTGTAGCCTGTGAATGAAAGAAATCTTTCGAGCGTAGAGGTTGTGGATCTATTGCCTCCGAGCGTAAACTAAGCGCTACCGAGCGTGAGATCATCGATTTGGTACCTGCTTAGCGTAAAAAGTCGTAGGTTTGTAGCCTCTCGAGCATAAAAGCTACCGAGCACAAAGGCATCCGGGTGTAAAACCATAGACTTGTAGCTTGTGAGCGTAAAACCGTAGATCTGTTGCTGTCGAGCGTAGAAAGCTCCTTAGCATAGGAACCGCTGACCTGCTTTTGTACGAAAAACTCTTCAAATTTGCTGACTGTCCGTCTTTCGAGAGTAGCGGGCTGACGTAGTACCCAATCATAACCAAATATTTAATTTGTGAGATTCGGTTGGGGTTTCGAGGAGCCGCCTGAGGACCCGAGGAGTCGACCCGAACTCTATATATATCTCAAGCTTTGGAGAGAAAAACTTTTTATCCGTCTTCTGCGAGAGAGAGCTTTGATTGTTTAAGTTTTTCTCCTCGTTCTTTCTTCGAGCACTCCAAGTTTCCAGAAATGGCGCCGAAGCAAACCCTCTCTACTAAGGGAAAGAGCATAGGCTCTTCTTCTCGTCCTTCTGCCCCGATGAGGGAGTCTTCGGTTGGGCGAGGCGAACTTCCTTCTGATCGAAGCATTCTGCCGATGAGTAGCGCACCCAGCCTTAGAGGTAAAGCCATTTGGGAACGACAAAGAACGACGAAAAATCCTTCGTACACGTTGAACGTGACCACGCTAGGTCATCTTCTGTGCTGATAGCCTCTTTGAGGAAGATGACGCACGGAGACATTTTCATCTTTTACGCCCACATTTCTAATGTGTCAGCGTAAAAACTCCATGTCTTCGCAGTTACGAGCGTAAAAACTCTGGCTGCCGAAGACTTGGTGTATACTATAAAATTTTAGTCTTACGCTTTGGATGGGACCTCCGGCGTAATAACTAGAATTTTAATAGTCTGGCATAAAGCACGGACCGTATATCGCTAATTACGCTTTCGGGATATGACTCCTGGCGTAGGATGGCCAAATTTTGTACAGCCTTGGCGTAAAGCACTGACTGTCGTTTCTTGGTCTTTATGTTGCAAGGTTCGTAATGACGTATTTTCCTTGTGTTTTTGCAGTTGACTTGCATGAGTCTCCACTGGCCGAGGTGATGGAATCCGCTGCTGGGATGCTGCACTCGAACTACTTGGATGATCTGTCGCATGTGACATTTCCTATCTCCGGACCCCAGTATCCTGAAGGAAGGGGTATTTTGATATCGGCTCAGGGCGAGCGAATACTGCTGAGCATGATCAACGGGGAGCCCCTAACTTACGTAGACGGGGAACAGTACATCAAGCCAGCCTTTCTCTTTGGGGATATGATAGACAAGCAGTCTCAGACGAAGCCCAAGAGAGAACCCTGGGTTTTCCCTACCGAGAGCGTGGTCTTGTATCTGCCCACGATGCCGAGAGACTACCCCTTCTCGGCTTTCTTCCATGCCACACATCCTAGGAGGATGTCGTGGACGCTGACTCCTGATATTCACGGGAAGCCGGGGAAGATCTTTCATCTGAAAAGAGCCGACCAGGGGTCGTTTGTCAACCGCCCCACTGGTGTCGTGACGTCGTTCAGGGGACTGTGCCCGGGCAGCGTCCCAAGTGAAGACAGTTCAATGATCCAGCCGGTGCAATTGTCGACTTTCTGTAATGACTTCATGGTGCGAGGGGGGGTATACCCCAAGGAGAATCCTCGGTGCAATGGATGGATCACCCCAACAAATCTCCGATGGTCCTGCCTAGTTGACTGGGCTTTGAGGCATTTTCGGCGAGAGCTGGAAATCATCGGACTGTATGCCGCCGTAAGCGTGACGAGTGTTGGGTTTCCTCCCAACCCTAACCTCTTTCTGGCGTTGATGGAGCGATACATTCCGCTCACCGGGACTTTCGCCACTCCACTGGGGGAGTTGGGTTTGGCCCTCCATGAAATGGCAGCGATCTTGAGACTGCCGATGGGGGGTACTCCGTATGAAGAGTATGTTCCCACCAACCGGGAGTTGGAGGATTCTGACTCTCGGGTTGTGGAGGTATACCAGGAGCTGATGTGCCACTACTTCGCGTGCACTGCTTTTTATAATGAGCCTTCTGACTTGGCTCACACCACTAAGTTGATGTCCTACCTCTTCTTCCACCGGGCCAGGGCTGTCAAGTCGGTAAAGGTTTTGGGGGACAAGCGTGAGCCCGTGAACTGCTTGGGCGTGCTCAGTGCCGAGGTCGTTGAGGATCTTATGGAGGAGGCTAAAGCTCCAGATCAGTTCCTCGCTGACGGGGTAGGAAAGTACTCTGAAGACACTAAGGCCTATAGCTACCTGAGGCACTGCCGCAGGCCTTTGTCTGAGGAAGCCAAGCTGGCTGGCTTTCTCTCTTTATGGCTGCGTCGAGTAGTGGTGCCTGGCACCGCGTCCGCGGACCGTATTCATCGGAACATCCTGTGGCCCGCCGTCGGTCTGGTGTTTGGGGCAAGGCTGGGCTTGCTTCCTGCCATGGTGTGCCGTATATAGGCTGGACTGAGAGCCATGACTGACGGACTGCTCGCCGATGAAGCTCGACGTGATAGCTTTCCCCGGGTAGAGTTACCATACCTGTACTTAATGGGATGGTTAATTCTTCACAATCCTCGGGTGATGTCTCACGGTCCTGGTAGCAGCACGGGGGGTAGTTTCTTGCTGAACTACAAGGACTCCTTCTGGAATGTGAACACAGTCGTGGACTGTCGGCTGACGCTGAACCTCGGTCATTGTCGGAAGCTCTTCTACACTATCCCTTCTGTACATCGTAATCAGTCGGGGATTAGGCTTGAGAATTTAGGCGGAGAAAAGACTAACCTTTCCCTGGAAGCCTTTGATTGGTTGGTCTGCATCAGACCCTCCCATTTGCTGTACAGAAGCGAAGATTATTGCTTCTTTGAGCCTTACTTGCCCAGTCGATTCGCCAGGCAGTTTGGGTACGATCAGCTGCACGTGGGCAATGCAATCACCAGCTTTTGGTCCAGAGGCAGACTTATAGATGGAGCCAGGGGATGGCGGTATTTCATCATGGGCTGCACGGGAGCAATCTTCATCGTGCCGGTCGCCACCCTCTCCACGGAGCTTAGCATCCTCCATTCGTATGCTCAGTTCTACGTGGCGATCAACACCCTCCATCACAATTTTTACACGCGTGGAAGCTTCAGGGTGCCTTCTTCCAAGCCTGGGGGAAGAATTGAAGTCCCCTCGGTTTTATCTGACGAGGGTGAGAGTCTGTCACTCCGGATGAGCCTCTGGTGTCGGTGCCGAGGTGCGAAGTGCCTCCGCCTGCGGGGGCGCTGGCGGTCTCTGGGAAGCGAAGGGCTCCTGTTTCGAAGCAGACTTCCCCTCGCAAGAGGAGGAAGAAGATGGTTGATCGCCCTCTCCGGATTCCTGACATTGAGGTTCCTAGCGAGGAACCTGCTATCTCCCCTGTTGGGGATGCCTCTTTGATTGGAGACTCCCGGCCTCTCGAAGAGGGACCCTCAGTTCCGGCTGGCGGTGTCGGAGCACTCCTGCTTGAGGCTGCCGTTGCTGCCACTACCTCCGATAGTGGAATGAAATCGCTCGCGTGGCCGAGGCAAATGGGAGAATCTTCCTCTAGACCAGCAACGGAGGAAACTCCTGCTGCGTCCGTGAGCATGACCAGCGAGGTTCCAGCTGACGAACCTCGAACACGTCTCGGCGGAGGCTTGGTGGAGCTCCAGGCGATGTCGGTTGGCCCACCTCCTTCTCCAGGTATGATAGTTCGTATTGCGTCATTAAGGCGCGATATAGCTACATCGGCTGCAGACGCGACATATATACCGTTGGCTACTGGTAAAGGTCATCTTTATGTCTCCTCTTAGAAAGATTACTATCATATTGATGTCAACTTTTTTGTCCTCTTTTCAGGGGATGGCACCCACGGGGGGTATAGTGCTGAAACGCCCTCTGGCTCTACTCAGGCTCCTGACGATGATACGGAGGCGTTCGACTTCGAGGAGGAAATGGCTTCGGGGGCCAGCTCGCCCGGAGTAGTTTCGTCGTCTCAAGAGGAGGATGAACCCGTCATCGTGACCTCGCCTCTTGTGAGTATGGTAATGACTTCGACCGTCGTTGTCGTACCTTCTTCGGTCGTACCACCTGTCGAGGCGGCGGCTGTGGCCACCTCATCTGTAATCATCCTTGGAGGGGAACTTGCCAATATCGCGGCCACTCCTGGCGTTCAACCAGATCTGGTTGCGCTGACCGAATTGTATACCGGCACCTTCTATGCCAATTTGAACACGCTGATAACAATGGTGTTGGCGAAGAATCTGGATTTTGAGAGCCTGAAGAGGGCTTCCCAGTTTTCGATTGGGGCCGTCAGAGAGTTTGGCGATTCCGGGGTAGCTGACGCCCTGGAGGCGATGGTTAATGGGTTGGAGCAACCCATTAACGAATACTTGCAGCTGACTCGGGGCAGTTTTGAAGCCGAAGTCTAGGCCAGATACGACTCCATGACTGCGTGGCTTACCAAACAGCTGGAGAGCTTGGATAACTCTATCAAAGCCCGTAAGTTGGAGACGGATAAAAGAAAGGCCGTCGTGGAGGAGGCTCTTGCTGTCGAGACGAAGTGCCAATCCGAGCACGAAGGGAACGCAACGAGGGTCCGCAAGTTGAAGGAGAAACACGCCCGGGCAGAGGAGTGGTGTAAGCCTCTAATTTTTCAAAAAATATTAATTTGGGATTTTTCACAATTTTCTGGAATTTTCTGGAAATTTTCTGTAATTAAAATCAGGATTTTAAATTATAAAATAATTTTTATTTTTAAGAAATAATATTAAAATATTATGGAAATAATATTTTTGGGTGTAAAATGAAAAACTGGACTTAGGGTAATTTTTCTGGAATTTATTGGACCCCGAACCTATTTTAAAATACCTAAAAACTACTTACTTATTTATTTGTTAATTAATTATTAAATTATTATTATTATTATTATTATTATTATTATTATTATTTTCATTATTTTCTTCGGCCCAGCCCGTTTCTCTTGCCCTAACCCGTGGCCCATTACCCTAACGGGTTCGGTCGTACCCGAACCCGACCCGACCCGAACCCGCCTGAACCCTCACCCCCTGACCCGTTCTTCCCCCCCCGCTCCGCTTCCGGCGCCGCCGCCCGCGACCGTCGTGCCACGCAGCCACGTGCCTCCACCCGCTACGCCTGACCCCGCCCGCTGCGCCGCCTCCCTCGGCCCTAGCCCCACCGTCCCTCCTATAAAACCCACCCTCGACGGCTCCTCCGCCCCGTGCCACCTTTCCCCCGACCACCGCTCCGCCCTCCGGTCACCTCGCTCCTCCGCCACCTCGCCGGCCCCTCCGCCCCACCTCGCCGCAGTCTCCCCTCTCCGCCACCTCCTTCTCCCCGCCGCTGCTCCTCCAACTGTCGACCCCGCAGCAGACAGCCGTGCCCGCCCCGACCGTCACCGGCCGCCGAGCCTCCGCCGAGCCTCCGGTCTGCTCCGCCCGCCTCCCAGCGCACCGCCGGCCAACGCCCAGCCCCCCTCCGGCCGGCCTCCCCTCGCCGGAGCTCAAAACCCTAACCCTAATCCTAATTCCCAAATTCTCGAGCCCTGTTCAGGTACTCATATCTTTCTCCTCGCTGCCCCATTTTCATTTCCGTAAATTGCATTGCGAAGCCTGTATGACCCTCTCGGTGCCCGGACAAACCGCTCGGGGCATCGCATCCTATGGTGATCGCACACCGCGATCCAAAAACAAGAAAAATAATGACCCGATTTACCCCGGAACTGGGTACGCCCCGCCAAACGGGACGACTTTTTCGTGCGCGGTCTTCACAGATACGTGCGCAGCGTTGATACGGACGTGTGGGATTTCGCAGAAGTCGATTCGGGTGTGCATGCACACCGGGATCAACGCGTATCCGCGGACACCGCCCCTATCCGCCTTTTCTGAATCAAGCCCTAACTTCCTGTACACACGTCGGATTGAGACGAAACTTACGCCATCGGACTCGTAGCGATACCCTGGTCCTGTGGGTCAATTTTGGTTCGATTCTGAGAACGTTGACAAAATTGTGTGTCGTGGGCCCCACAGGCCCCGCTCGACGGACGATTTTGTGATCGGCTCATCGAAATCTAATTCTGGAAGTTCCGTTGGGTTCGTATCATCGTTCCTGACCTGTTGACACTAAGTTTGGTAAATTTGGAGACCTTTGACCCTGACACATTTTTCAGTGCAAAGCGGGCCCACCGGCGGACCCCGTTTTGGTTCGAAATTGCCGTTTTTGCCCTTGTCTCCAAATCGGACTCAAGGACAGGCGTTCCTAGCTATTTGAAACCTTTTGAGCATGATGGTAATGTTTATTTCAGCATCTGGACACATTCCTAGAAATTTTCCCGAGATACAACTATAATTGGATCCAAACAACAGGCAAGTACCTGCACTTCAAGTTTAATCTTTATATTGTGATAATTAATTCTTTGCTCTACTAGTACCCTTGGTTGTTACACGTAGTATTTGAATACTGGATTTCATGTCTTGAATATTGTATTTCATATCTTGCTTTTCGTGTCGGGTGGGAGAATACTAGAAGGCATGTAGTTTACCCTTCCCCTTGCCGTGTCTAATAGCTGTTGGTACGCGACTGTACCCTCAGCCGGATCTCGATTATTCATGTTTAATAGCCGTCTATGACGGCCAGATTAGCCTTATAAACCCCTACATGCCAACTATGTATTCTAAATACACAAGTTCACTCACATAGTTCTTGTCGTGTTGTAGTTCTTGTTGTCTTGTTACAGTTACATTTTCCTGTCATATTTTATTCCTGTTTTACTCATATTCCTGGTTTAAAGCAATTTATCATGTTTTACTTATAGTCCTGATTTATAGCATTAATTCTCAGTTAATCTTTACTATTTATTATGCATATTCTGATCATGATGCTTAGTCAGTTCTTTTCTACCTGTCACAAATATTTAGTTTAAATCTTGTTGTGCATTGTGTACTTTGCTCCTTTCCTGACTGGATCCGTTGTTTTAGGCGATGATGAGAACCTTGCCCCACCTATTATGGCCCCTATGAGATAGCAGGTGATACAGTTGAGAAGCCGGTTCCTACTCAGGAGATACTTTGAGGAATAGTAGCCAGTTATCTAGTATATTTTCTTTCAGCACAGCAATCGGGTTTGTCCCCGATTTATCTTCTAGATTCTGTATTAAACCATGGAATTGTATATCACAATTTGTCTTATGAAATCTTATCATTTCTATTTCCCTGTCATTTTCCTTGTCTATTTACTTTACTGTGGATGAGATAGATTTAAATTACCTGTGATTATGACCTAGACAGCGTACTACCGCCGACACTGCGGCGTAGGCTGGACGTACCCACGTACTCGTGCCCGAATATCCGGGTGCGGGTCATGACAAGTGGGCTTCTCAGTCGCTGGCAGGTCTAGGCGTAGCGTCTGGCCGACTGAGCATCGCGCGACGGGACCTGGAGCGTACAGAAGCTGCTCGTGCTAGCTCTCTTCGGGCAAGGGCCAAACTGTCCTTTACGAACAATCCTGAGGCACTGATGCCTTGGTTTCCAGGGCGAGAGGGTAGCTGCCCTGGCGAAGTTGATTCGTGATCTAACTGCTCCCCCGCAATGATGTACCCTTTCTTGCTTTTAGCTTCCCCAAATGTAATTCTATTCTTTTTTTGGAAATAAAGCGAATCTTTTCTGACTTTGTGGACCCATCATTTTGGAATGTAAATGACAGGTTTAAGTGAGAGTGATATCAGAGGTAGTATGGACGTGATAAACTCTCGATAAACTTCTAACAGGGCATATCTATTCAGAGGTCGTACGAACATAATAGAATATGACCTAACTAGCTTCGTTGTGGAAGTAGTTTTGTCAGAATTGGGATTCCCGCCGTATTCCACCCTGGGGTAGAGGAGGTTAAGCATAGTACCTCTTCAGGAATTTATCTTTGATAGGAGGCATTAATAGGTCTCCATTAGGCTGGGCTAACCTGTAAGCGCCATTCGAGAACGTTGTCTCGATCAAATAAGGGCCTTCCCACTTGGGCTAGAATTTTCCTTTACTCCTGTGAGTGAGAATCATCGGCCTTCTCACGGCTAAAACTAGCTCGCCGACCTTGAACACTCTCTCCTTTACTTTACGATTGAAAGCTCTGGAAATGCGTGCTTGGTAGAGCGCGATGCGCTGTTGAGCTTGGAGGCATTTCTCGTCTAGCCCTTCGAGCTCCTGAAGCCTTAATAGGTCATTCTTTTCCTGGGTCAGCTTATTAGTTACGGCTATCCTGAGCGACGGGATCTGGACTTCGATGGGAAGAACTGCTTCGCTCTCGTAGACCAATAAAAAGGGGGTACAACCTGTCGGTGTTCGTATCGTTGTGCGGTATGCCCAGAGACATTCGCCCAGCTTCTCGTTCGAGTCTCTTTTGTTCGAAGAGACGAACTTCTTTAGGAGTTTGATAATGGTTTTGTTGAAAGCTTCTGCCAAACCATTAGCAGCTGGATAATATGCCGTAGAGGCAATATTATATATTCGATTTTTATCGCAAAATTGATGAAACGCTTGGCTGATGAACTGAGGCCCATTGTCATGGATTATCCTTCGGGGAATCCCAAAGCGATAAATGACTTGATGCTTGATGAAGCTGATTACGTCAGACGCCTTTACCTCAGCAAGAGGGATCGCCTCTGCCCATTTGGAGAAGTAATCCGTGATGGCCAGTACGAACCGGTGACCTCTGGAAGAAGACGGGTGAATAGGACCAACGATGTCCATACCCTATGCTTCGAAAGGCCAGGATGCAACCGTAGGATGTAGATATTCAGACGGTTGATGTATGAAGTCTGCATGGACCTGACAGGCTCTGCATTGTCTTGCGTAGTTGATCGCGTCTGTGATCATAGTGGGCCAGTAATAGCCCATTCTCCTGATACGATCTTGCAGTTTAGGGCCGGGCTGATGCGCTCCGCATACGCCGTCGTGAGCTTCCCGGATAATCTGCTGCACTTCGTTGTCTGAGAGACATCTTAATAGCAGTCCGTCGTAGGTCCGGCGATATAGGCATTGTGAAGATGCATCGAAGTAGAAGTGTAATGATCGTCTCTTGACGGATACTGCTTCTTTGGGGTCCTCTGGCAAGATTCCGTATGCGACGAAATCTATGAATGGACTTCTCCAGTCTCTTCCAGGGGGATCCGTGTTCACGGCGTAGCTGCGTTCTACGTGAAAGTTGTTCTTCACGCAGAATATATCTCTGTTAAGAAGGATTACTGAGTCCTGCCTTCTAATGGGAGTGGCTAAATCCGTGGCTAGACTGGCTAGGGCATCAGCTTCCAGATTCTGGGATCGAGGCACATGCTCCAGGAAGAATCCTTTGAATGTCATGGCTATCTCGACCGTCGTTTGGTGATAGGGGATGAGGTCTGGATTTCGGACTTCATATATTCCTCTGACTTGATTGACGATAAGCAGAGAATCGCTGAAGGCTTCCAGGGATTCGACCCCCAGCTCTTTAACGACTTGGAGTCCAATTAACAGGGCATTATATTCTGCCACATTGTTGGAGCATGGTTCGTTAAGAGAATACGCCCGGTAGATGACGAGTTTATCAGGAGTAACCAGGACGACTCCTACCCCTGAAACCAGGTTTCCCCGGGGACCAGTCCTGGAGGCGCCGTCGAAGAACAGTTGCCATGCGTCACCTTCCATTGCGGAATTACATTCTACAACTTTGTCGGGAATGTCTTCGTATAATTTGGAGGCCTCCGGGATCGGATGAGCAGCTAGGAAGTCGGCCAGCGCTTGGCCTTTGATGGACTTCTGTGGTACGTATACCATGTCATATGGTGTTAACAGCATCGCCCAAGTTGCAAGTTGAGAATTAAGAACACTCGGCTTGCTCATCAGTACTCGAAGAGGGTTGATCCTGGAGATGATGTGGATAGTCTGGCCGGTGACGTAGTGCCGCGTCTTTTGGATAGCGAACATCAGAGCCAAGCATTCTTTCTCCACTGGGTTGTACCGGTGTTCGGCTCCGACCATCATCCTGCTGAGGTAGTAGATAGCCTATTCATGCCCTTCATCGTTCTTCTGCGCGAGAAGAGCTCCTAGCGAATGATCCATTGCTCGGACGTACAGCAAGAATGGTCTTCCCATGATGGGAGGCACCAGAACTGGCAGACTGGTGAGGTAGCATTTGATATCCCCAAATACTTGCTGACAGGTTTTGTCCCATACGAAGGATACACCTTTCTTCATGAGATGTGAAAAGGGCTGACATCTTCCCGAGAGGTTGGATATGAATCGCCGGATGTAAGCCAGACGGCCTTGAAATCCCCGGAGTTCCCTCAGATTATGGGGCGGTCGTATTTCCACGATTGCCTGGACTTTGTCAGGGTCCACCTGGATGCCTTTAGCGGTAATGACAAACCCCAAAAATTTGCCACTAAATACACCCAGAAAGGACTTCGTAGGGTTCATCTTGAGTTGATGTTGGCGTATTAACTCGAATACCGTCCTCAGGTGTTGAATGTGATCATCCTTGAGGCGGCTCTTGACGGCTATGTCGTCCACGTAACATTCTACTGTTTTGCGTAAATGCTCATGGAATATGTTACTCATAGCCCATTGGTATATAGCCCCGGCGTTCTTCAATCCGAAGGGCATGACCGTATAGCAATATACCCCCAATGGTGTCCGGAAGGCAGTGTGCTTTTCGTCTTCTGGATGCATCTTGATCTGATTGTATCCTGAGAATCCGTCCATGAAAGACATGCGTTCAAAGCCACAGGTGTTGTCGATCATGATGTCCGTGATAGGAAGAGGGAATTCATCCTTGGGGCAGGCTGCATTCAGATCTCGGTAGTCGATGCAGATACGTACCTTCCCATTTTTCTTCATGACTGGGACAACATTGGCGACCCAGTCGGGATGTTGTTCTTCCCGGATGAAACCACAGGCTATTAGCTTCTTAACTTCAGCTTCAATGGTGTCTGTCATGTCTGGGCGGAACCGATGTTGGTGCTGCTTCATAGGCTTCGAGTCGGTCAATATATTAAGCTTATGAGTAGCCACCTTCGGGTCAAGGTCCGGCATGTCCCCATAATCCCATGCAAAGACGTCGACGTATTCCTTTATCAGCTGTATGATTTTTTCCCTTTCAGCTGGGGGAAGATTGTCACTGATAAATATCGGCTTTGGCGAAAGTTCATCCCCAACATCGATTTGGATAACTTCGTCTTTGGTGGGAGGTTCTCTTTGCTCGAAGCGGAATTCCCACTGCGTATCCATTTGTTGAGCCCAAGAGTCATTCTCAAACGGCTCTGAATCCTGTTCATCTGCTCCTGAGGGATCCGTCACCACCATATTTACTGATAGTGTTTGTTCGAGAGCATTAGGTAAGTCGAGGGGCGACGAGCCATTCTGGGAGGAGGAAAAGATGTCCTCGTCTGACTTAGAAGTCGCAAGGGCGGTGGCGTATCCTAACCCGAAACGGGTCTGCTGATAGCGGGGGTCACCGCGCGGCGGTGTTCGTCTGCCTCTTCCGTAGTTGAGTTCTAGCTTCCGCTTCAAGTCGTAGCCCATGTTTTGCATGATCTTTAATGCCTGCGGGCTGTATCGGTGAACTTGCATTTTTCCGGTATCGTCATCGAAAGGATCTTCTTGGTTAGCCGGTTGATTGCGCATGCGACCGAAGAATATTGGACGCTGACTGCTGCAGGTAGGCGGGACAACGAAGATAGAATCCTCATGGGGTCCATACGTTGTGATGACGTTGGATGATGACGCTACTTCCCAGACATACGGATGGTAGGAGTTTATAGCTTCCAAGAATTTTTGTGCTATGGGTCCTACCTCGTCACGGTGAGTGGATTCCTGATTTAGAATCCGAGCATTAATGTACTGGAAAAGAGGATGTTTATTATCATCTGGAACCCCCGTTCCCGGTTGCGTTTACATCGGTCGGCTGCCCTTTGTACCGAAGGTTGATAACCAAAGGTGGGGGCTTCTGGTTCAGAGTGACTGCTGAAGAACTGCTTCCTTTTCCTGAGCCGAATTTGTTCAGGTGAATAGCCATAGGCTCTATGGCTTTTGGACGAGTGGTTCGTCCTTTCACTCTGATTGACAGCGGTAGTGCGGCAGAGGGTTCTCCTGGCTCCCGGTGGGATTCCTTCTCTGTCTCGCCCGATACTTCTTTCGTGTGGTCTTGAGAGTACAACACGGCATTGGAATAGTAGAACTCTACTCCTTTAAATGGGTTTAGGTCGGCAACCTCCGTTTGCACTATTCCTTGGGGGTCTACATATTTAAGGCATTGATGTAGAGTTGAAGGAACGATGTTGTGATCATGGATCCAGCAAAATATTGTAGGATACTTCTGAATCGATCACGTAACATGTGGCCACTGATCTGAGGTTGCCAATCTGGATCCTCAGGCAAATCTTCCCCAACGGTTTACTCCTTCCGGCGTTGAAATCCACGATTGTAGTGGAGGTGTAAGTCAGTTCGCTGGTAGGAATCCTCAATGGTCTGAGCAGACTGTGAGGGATGATGCTGATCGACGATTTCGGATCTATGTGAATCCGATCGACCTCCATGGAACCGACGTACCCGGTGTAATAGAGGGGCCTGTCATGCTTGTTATGTTTTAACAGCATGTCGTCTTGGGTGAAGGTGATATTTGGGACCACCTCCATCACACTGTGGCATTGAGGACACGCCACTGGTTCTTCGTCGGGGGACTTGAGCTGGGTCAAGCATGCCTCTGCCTGCATCAGCGCTTCACTCAAAGCTAGACGAGTGTCTTGGGAGAGCCTGAGTAGCTCGAAGATGGAGAGCCTGGCTGGTGTATTAGCCAGTTGGACCAGGATATCGAAGTTGTATGGCTTCTCAAAACCTTTATTTGGAATGTTTTCACAGGTTTATCAAAGCGCACTTCTCTTTGTTTCCCTTTGTCTGCTGGCGTCAGTTTTGAAGGGCTGGCCTCTGGTACGACGGGGCCTGGTCCTGAAGGTTTGGCGGTTGAAGCGTCCGCCGGTGCATCCTCCTGACTTGCTTCGTAGTCGTTGAGGCAGGCTTTCCCTGAACGGGTTGCAGCAAGTACCTCGTCCTCGTCTGATGGTGAAGAAGTTGCGACCATGTGGCATGGTTTGCGCTTGGAGCTTCTTCTAGACGTAGCTTTAGTAGCTTTAGTCTCTTCATCGAGCTCTGACACCAAATCCGGATGAACCCACATAATCTCGCCCTGCCGGGTGGTCAGGGGTACCAGGTCTTGATTTTGATCTCTAGATGGAGGAAGATTGACGATGTCCATCGTAGCTCGAGAAATGGGCGTGACACCGTTCATGACCTCTTGGGAAGGCAGATCACCAAAACGTAGAGAGATTATGTTGGCCGTGACCGTCTTCTCGGTATTGTACAGAGTGATGGCCTTAGCATCGATCAACCCCTGGATCCTCCTCTTCAGTATGTAACACGCCTTTGTTGGGTGGTGTACGTATCTGTGGAAGATGCAGTATTTGGGGTCGTTAGTACTACCGGCTTCTTGGGGCCGCCTTAGCTCCGGAAGGGTGATCTTGCCGCTTTTGACGAGACACTCGAATATACTAGGGATATCGTCGTCGTCGAAATAGTAGACTTCGACGGGCCTGGAAGTCCCGGGCTTCGTCTGCGTGGTCGCCGCCATCTTTTGTCTGGACGTATTGACCGTCAGAGCTTCTTTCCCCTTGGAGCTGCGAGGATGGTCGTTGCTGGGAGATGACCTTTTGCCTCTGTCGGAGGCGGAGATCATGATGCCATTGTCGCGCGCCTTGCGACTGTTGTCTTCGGCGGCCACTGCCGAGACGATGAACGAAGGCCACTCATGGAACTGATATGGTCCTGTAAATACTGAGACTACGGGAAGGAGGTTCTTTCTGCAAATGTCTACTAACGCCGAGTCTGGAACTCCTGGAGGCATTTGTAAGGTGGCCTGACGAAAACGTTCGACGAAGGTGCGAACGTCCTCCTTTTCCCTTTGTTTGACTTCGATGAGAGAGGACATAGACATGTCCATTCCACCCTCGTAGAATTGCGTGAAGAATAAAGCTTTGAAGTCTTCGAAGGAAGTAATACAGTTGTCCACCAAGCTACGGTACCACTGATAGGCTACTCCTGAGAGGCAGCCTTTGAACACCCGAGTGAGGAGGGCGTCGTTCCCTTGTAGCAACACCGTCATCATTCTGAAATAGTTCATGTATTGACTTGGCGATGTTTTTCCTTCGGACAGATCCATAGTCTGAGGCTTATACTTCGGAGGAAAATGGACTTCTTCCCAGATAGCTGGGTAAGGTTGGTTGATCCCCACTTTCTTGAGCTGATCTTTGTGCTTCAGGGCATCAAACTGGGCTTTCAACTCCCGTACTGCCTGTATCGGATTTTCAGTTGGAAGCGGGGCTACGGTGTAGTGTGGAGTTGGTTGTATCATGACTCCAATGGGAGGTAATATATTCACCGAGTGAGGAAGCGGAGGAACTACTGACTCTTGATCTAGAGCAGGCTCTTGGCTTGGGTTGGATGGTGGCAAGTCCACTCCCGTACGTATCTGAGTTGGCGGGATCGACGCTTGAGCCATGGCAGTTACGTGCTGAGTTAGCATCATCTGGTGCACGTTCTCTATTATGGATTATATTTGTTTCAGAGACGTTTCCAGCATAGTAATGCGTTGTTCCGCGTTTCCTGACGGTGAAGCTTCCTCGCGTTCGTCTTCAATGGCGTAGACTCCCATTTTCCTGGGCATCCTCGAAGGATAAGTATAGGTCGCTGCAGAAGTCGACTCTATACTCTCAGCATCTGATCTGGGAGATTGGCGACCCCCAGCGTCGGAATCAGATGAGTACGAAGCCGGTTGCTGTGACCTTGCACGGGTGTTTTGGAACACCCCAGCTTCAGTGTTCCTGAGAAGGTCTTCGAATCTTCTTCGGCTCGGAGGCCCTGAGGGATGGCGTCTTGAGCTCAACCCTCCTCTAGGTATGTGAGAAGCCATGTTCACGGACGCATACGCGGGCTCTTCTTCCGGGAAAGACTGAGAGTAGCTCAATCGGTCGAAAACCGACCATTTTGCTTTAGAACAGCAGCAGTCAATCATAATTTTATGACTATTACAACATTGCTCGCTAGGGGGCGTAATAGACATGTTGGAAGGTCCCCTCTCCTTACGCTTCTGGATTAGATATTTGCGCAGGTCAGGGGGAGTAGCAACTTGAGCTTGCTTTACGTCGTTGGACTTTACCTGGCGTAAATTGGAGATTCGCTCAGAGTGGCGTAAGGCTGAAGAGGTCCTCAGTTGGCTGTCGGCTTCCCGCGTAATCTGGAGGGTAGGCAGATTGCTTCTTCGCTGGCGTAACGGCCGAGGAGTTGAGTATTCTGCTGCTTGCTTCCCCTCGCGGAAATCATGGCGCTTATCTGGTTCTTCGTAGAGGTCGGATGTTGTCTTATGCTTGGAGCATGATTTGTATTTCTGACCTGGCGCTGAGGCATTATCAAAAGTTTGGTCTGTACCGCGCGTAGCGGGAGACTGGTTCCTACGCGTAGAGCACAGTGGATACTTCTGGGTTAGCGCTGAGGCTTTGCCCGAAGTTTTGTCTGTACCGCGCGTAGCGGAAGACTGGGTCCTACGCGTAGAGCGCAGTGGATACTTCTGGGTTAGCGCTGAGGCTTTGCCCGAAGTTTTGTCTGTACCGCGCATAGCGGGAGACTGGTTCCTACGCGTAGAGCATAGTGGATACTTCTGGGTTAGCGCTGAGGCTTCGCCCGAAGTTTCGTCTGTACCGCGTGTAGCGGGAGACTGAGTTTTACGTGCAGGGCACGGAGGGAGTAGTGCTACCACCTCATTGGTCGGAGAGATCGAAGATATCGGAGAGTCCACAGGAATGGTAGAGGATGTCTTGGGCATCCACACTTTGTGCAGCTTCCTGTTATCTTGGACGGAGAGAGAGTGAGAGTTACTCCCGGTTCGAAGCATGTCTTCGTAGGCAGACTGGTCGAATTGGACGACCAGTGTCTTCTTCACGGATCCCACGGATACCGTATCGTGTTGAGCAATTGCTTCCTCATCAGAAGAGAAAGATGTTCCCAGCAGAGTCGCCATCTTGTTTATGGTATTAAACGAAAGAATGAAGATGTATTCGATATGGGGTTTACACAGAACCCGCCTTCTTTTGTTTACAAACAAACATGTACAATTTGATCCTATACGAGGATATGGGAGTACAATTTATTTAATCTGGGTAGATATTGCTATAGGTGTCTGATCTGCAGTCGATCACTTTAGCCCTTGGACCACACGATGTTGAAGAAGTGCCGTGGAAGACAGGAAGCAGCTTCGAAGGTTGCAGGAGAGGGTGGATGCACGATGCCAAAGTCGTCGATCTCTGCTCTTCGCCTGAGCTCCGGGTGCTCTCTCTCTCTCTCTCTCTCTCTCTTCTCTCTCTCTCTCTCTCTCGGGTTCGATCTTCTGATTCTTGTTGACCTGGTTCGATCTTCAAGTTTTCAGTTTTTCGACCTCGGATCTGATATTGGCTTTCTTGACCAATTTTTCTGACCTTTTTCCTCATTGATAGAGGTCTCTATTTATAGAGTTTTAGTGACAGTGACCACTCCGTCGGTGTAACAACCGAGGAGTGGAAAGTACAGCACCCTTTTATACAACGGTTAAAGTAACCAATGCCTGCGTATAGATGATCTTTTGAATGAGCGTGTGACGCGGGTCCAACTAAGGGACACAACGCGTACTATTGCTACAAAGATCACGGCGTAAAAGCTACATAGGTAGGTATCCATCGTATAAAAGAGGTTGGCATAGAAGCCAAATGTCAGTCACCATGGCATAGAAGCCAAATAGTTATCAAACCGGCATAGAAGCCGAACAGACGTAGAAGCCGAACAGGCGTAGAAGCCGAGTGGTCGTAGAGGCCGAACAGGCACAGAAGCCGAGTGGTCGTAGAGGCCTAACAGGCACAGAAGCCGAGTGGTCGTAGAGGCCGAACAGGCATAGAAGCCGAGTGGTCGTAGAGGCCGAACAGGCATAGAAGCCGAGGGGGCACAGGGGCCGAACAGGCGTAGAAGCCGAGGGGGCACAGGGGCTGAACAGGCGTAGAAGCCGAAGGGGCACGGGGGCCGAGCAGGCGTAGAAGTCGAAGGGGCACAGGGCCGAACAGGCGTAGAAGCCGAAGGGACACAATCGCTGGATGGGCGTAGAAGCCGCTGCATACCGTGCCACAGTGCTGACGTGGACGTCTTAGCCGAAATTACGGCTTTTGAAGATATAATCAAATCTCTTGCATTAAATGCCGAGATTTGCTACCATCCTGTGCATTAAATGTGGAGGCGTGTTCTTTGATGGCCTGCAACCCTTTCTGCGCATCAGTCGCAGAGACATGCCTCGAGAAACTATCACCGCACTGTGCATTAGGTGAAGAGACGTGCCTGGAACCCCGTACGGAGTACAGCTTTTGGCGTAGCAGGCGGTTTGTCTACTGCAGAACGTAAACAGCTCGCATTTTGCCTGTGTAAAACAAGGCAGCATATTCCCTCGTACTTTGAAAAAGCAGTTTACGAGAAGGGGATGGCGGTATTTGACAGCCTGGGTGGCAGTGCAGTGCCATCATTATAGCCGTCGTTTGGGTAGTCGAGCCGTATCCCTTTGCCAGAAGTCCAGACGTCAGGTTCTTTGCAGGCTCTGACAGGTTCATTGCAGGATCTGACAGGTTCACTTCGGAGAATACGAAGCGTCTCTTGTACACCTCCATGCTGCGTATGAAAAGGGGATAAGCTTAACGCCCTGGAGGCGAAGAAGCACCCTGTTTACGTTGAAGCGGCTTGGACGTACTGCCTTACGCGGATGGTCCTTTGAGCTTTTTTATGTTTTACGCTCTGTTCTAGCGGAAAAGGGCTCTGTTGCACGCTTGATGGCTCTGAAGGCCTCTGCTTGCGCTGCTCTGCACTGATATGCCGCGTATAGTCATCCGGTGTATTTTTTATGCTTCTACACACGTATCTGTGGAAGATGCAGTATTTGGGGTCGTTAGTACTGCCGACTTCTTGGGGCCGCCTCAGCTCCGGAAGGGTGATCTTGCCACTTTTGACGAGACACTCGAATATACTTGGGATATCATTGTCGTCGAAAGAGTAGACTTCGACGGGCCTGGAAGTCCCGGGTCTCGCTTGTGCGGTTGCCGCAGTCTTTTGCCTGGCCGTATTGATCGCCAGAGCTTATTTTCCTTTGAAACTGCGAGGATGGTCGCTGCTGGGAGATGACCTCTTGCCTCTGTCAAAGGCGAAGATCATGATGCCATTGTCGTGCGCCTTGCGACTGTTGTCTTCGGCGGCTACTGCCGAGATGATGAACGAGGGCCAATCTTAGAACTGATATAGTCCTGTAAACACCGAGACTACGGGAAGGAGGTTCTTCCTATAAATGTCTACTAACACAGAGTCTGGAACTCCTGGAGGCATCTGTAAGGTGGCCTGACGAAAACGTTCGACGAAGGTGTGAACGTCCTCCTTTTCCCTCTGCTTGACTTCGATGAGAGAGGACATAGACATGTTGTCACGCCCCAGTCCCAAAAATATACGGAACTAGGCCACGTGTCACTGGCCAGCTGACACGTCACTAAGGGATTACCCAATTTAATAGACCCGAAGTGATGTGCTACGCTGTCCTAAAATACTATAAGTCTAAATACAGGTAAATCTATCTCATTCACAAGAATATCAGGGAAAATGCTGAATATTTAGATGCTATATCTGAAATGTCATATACAGCCCAGATAAAGTCAGGTGGGAACAATCCCACTACAAAAGTAAGCAGGAGTGAAATAAGATAAACTAGCGTAACATCCTCAAAATATGTAGCTTCAACTCCAGGTGCACTCAGGTAGACTCTGATGGCATCTCCTCTAACTCCGTCTCCGAGGCATATCCAGACTCCTGTTCAGGTCCAGGTACTGTGGGGTGGAATGTCTCAGCTAAACCTGGCAGGGAACCAGGTCCTCAGAGGGACGTAACAAGATATAGAAAATGACATGCCATGTAATGTAAATACTGAATAAATAAATTACTGAATAAAATAAGTACAGGGTGCTAACCATCTAAGTGAAATGCAATTTGAGACAACCTAGTACGTATGGAAAATGTGTGGCTAGACATATGCTGACATAATTCACCAATCTGTAGTGACAGGCTAGTATATGCCACATATGCCCCCGTTCAAGGGCACTATACAATTTTCCATCTACGATGAGAATGGTCACATGAATATATACATATATCATCCGTATCACTCCGTCGAGTGCGGCACATGGTAAAGAGGTGGGTGTCCCATACGTATTTTAGTCGTTCTCCCCTCCCAATGTAACTAAATGTCAAGTCGTATATTTCCTGCATTATTCTAATCCGTGATGCGGGTCACACGTATTGGTAGCAAATCAAATACGCAGCTCGCATCCCAATATGTATTGCAACCGTGTTGCGTGTTCCCGTGATAGGGTCTAGGAGAATATTAGAATACTCTCACAATTGTTGGTAAGTCTGTAACTACTACATTGATTACCCTAAGCCAACGTATCTGTTGACTGTACCCAAGGCAATCTCAGATACATTTATATATAATTTCAGGAGCAGTATTATATGACAATAATTGAATTTAAATAAGAACATTTAACATTTAATATTTAAGCAGTACAAACTTGGCAAGGTATACTTGCCTACTCCCTGATAATGTTGATAACCTGATCTTGCAGTCAGGTTTAAGGTTGCTGGTGACAGGGGGTCACTGGCTGTGCTGAAGGTGGTTTCTGTTAAAATAGACAGGGTTCGTGAATAACAAGGCTGTAATAATAAGCATATATATATATATATATACTTATATACACATATATAATATATATATAGTATATATATAGATATAATATAATATATATAGCAGTATATGAAGAACAGACCAATACAGGTATATAGTAGCAGGGTATATCCACTGTGTTATATAATAAATATAAATAAATAAAAGACAGGGCAGAAAAGTAAATACATATGTATCTATGTACTGTATAGTATTGTATAGTATATATATATAGATAATATATATATAAAAAAAAATGACATTTGCAGGAATTTAAATACAAATATAAATGCTGTAATATCCAGCACTAATACCAGGGTCTATAGGTGACCACTGTTATATACAGTATTTATAATATAATTATTATCAGGGTCTATATGTGACCACTGTCATATAGTAATATTATATTTAATAAATAGAAAAAGTGCATATAGATAAATAAAAAGGAAATGCATAGTATATACATATATATACTATAAATATAATATGACATATATATACATATAAATATACTTGATATAAATATATGAATACATATATTTATATATATTACATATATATATATATAAGTAAAAAAAATAGAATTTATACACATATTAATAATTACATGATATTGTATAGTATATATATAAATATACATATACATATACATATATACATATATATAATAATAGATAAATATACATATATTTGGTAAATATATATAATACTATAATATACAGTATAATACACTGTATAAATAACAGTATATATATAATATATATTAATAGTATAATACACATATATAATAATTATACATATAAATATAAATATACATATATATATACATATATATATATATATATATATCTATATATATATATATATATATATATACATATAGGGATATATATGTAAATACATAAATATTAGGGTTTAGGAATTTACCTACTGACAGGTGGGGTCCACCGGTCGTCGACGGCGGGTGGACGGCGGCGGAGTCGACGGCGGCCGGCCGGAGGAGCAACGGCAGTAGCAGTAGCTGCTAGCAGTAGCAGCAGCAGCAGCAGCTTGCGGCTGCTGCAGCGCCGCGTGCGGTGGCTGGGGCGGCGGTGCAAGCTGTCGGGGTGGTGGAGGAGGAGGTGGCGAACAGGTCGGGGTGGGTGGAGGTGGTCAGGGGTGGCCGGAGTGGCGGTGGGAAGCGTCGGGGAGTGGTTCGGGGAGGATGACAGGGAGAGGCGGTGGTGGCTTGCGGGGGAGTTGCCGACGGCGGAGGCCGTCGTGGGGCGGTGGGGGTAGGTCAGGGCGGTGGAGGAGGAGATGGCAAGGTGTTTGGTGGTGGTGGCGGTGGCCCACGGTGGTCGGGGTGGCGGTGAGGAGCGTCGGGGAGGGGAGGAGCTGCTGTCGGGCAGGGAGGGGAGGGGTGCTGCGGTGGTTCAGGGCGGCGGAGGCGGTGGTCGGAGAGGGTGGCGATGGACGGGGAGGTAGCCGAGGGAGGGGCGAGTCGAGTGGGGGTGGTCCGGCGGTGGGCGGTGGCCGGAGCTGGCCGAGGGGAGCCTGGGAATGAGAGAGAAGGGGGTGTTTAGGGTTTATATAGATTTTAGGATAATGGTAATTTCGTAAATATGTAGAACTTTGGGGGTATTTTGGTAAATTTGGATTTTTGGGATATTTTCAGCAGATTTTTCTGTGGGTCCCATGCCACATATTGTCTAGCCAATAGGGTAATGCCATCTAACATGTATTTTGCATAAAAACCCTTGACTTTTCATAAATTGCATAAAAGTCCAAAAATTGGGAAATTGTGCAATTATGAAATTTGTCTGGAAAATCACCTGGTTCTAAAAATTACCAAAATTCACAGAATTGAGAGGGAAAGCTGGGGAAGTGTTTTGGACAGTGTGGGGTGAGCCTGGGCAGATGCAGGGTCTGATTCTGCAGGTGATACGGGTCACCGTATTTATTATTTAATAAATACTGCGCACGGTGTTCACTAATTATTTAGGGACAGTTAGGGTCATAATTTTTCTACGGTGTCAATACGATAATTGTAATACAATTAGTGTAGAATATTATCGTATTTTTGGTTGGGCAAAACAGGTGCCTACTGGTCCTCAAATCTCTAGGGTACAGAGGTGGGTAAAGAGCAGAAAATTAAATAGAGATTAAATACGTACGATTGTAACGATATTTGTGCGACTAAAACGAAGCACAAAACGAGGTTTCTGGGAGTTGCTAAAAATACAGAAAATGTAGTCTAGCAAGTCTAGGGCAGGGATATGAAATTAGTTTAGGGTTAACAGCTAGTGTGGTGCCCTAATTTATTGTGTAATAAACAGGTGCACAATCAATAGAATATATAATAAATAAATTTAAAAAAAAGTTGCACTAATTCTAATTAACTAAAAATAATATTAAAATACTAAAATCTGGTCGAGGGAGTTTACAATCTACCCTCCTTAGAATATTTCGTCCTCGAAATAAAAATAAACATATATTGAGAACGAAAGATTGATTAAGGACATATGAGGACATAGACATAGCTGAAGATTTGATTTGAAATATTTTGGACATACCCTGATCTGGAAATAGATGGGGAAAACTTTATCGAATATCCTCTTCCCGTTCCCAGGTTGATTTTCCTGGTGCATGATGCTTTCATGCAATATGAACTAGAGGAACGTAATACGACGTAAGGTAGGTAACGGAAGTCATTCTAAGAAAATAAGAACAGTGTTAAACTGCAATCTAATCTATTAATAGGGTTTGGTAATTCCCCAAGGAACTATATAAATGGCTATGGAAACAATACACTTCATATTTATACTATATACGAGGTTTCTTCTTTCCGAAATAAGGAAAGACGGAAAACAGTAATCAAGAGTTCAAGGGGGTAATGGATTAGAAGTATGGAGATTCAAGGAGTTTAAAGAATTCAATGGGAATTGTCAAGGCAGTTGTGGATGGAAATGCTATTCTGGTACTCCTTATTCACATATTCGTATTAGCCTAGTTATGTAGCTGGTACGATATGCGCAGAGGTAAGTACATCTGTTTACTAATCACTATATATCTCAATCCATGTAAAGTAGTTATGCGAAGAGCGAACCAAGTGCATTATGGTTGATCAGACCGTCATACACTGATTCTGAAATGTATTAATGTAGTACTCCAATAATACATATTTTAATGAACAAGCTTGATAAAGAATAAGCTTGCAAAACTAGGCTATAATAGCAGAGTATAATTTAAGGTAGTATAGCAAATATAAGTACGCTAGATTAGGATATGAGGAGTACAAAATAATTCAAATTCATAAAAAGACAAGATTCTATAATCTCTAACTTCTAGTCTAGGTTGCTAGTTGACCCAAAAGAGGTGTGGTTTTCTAAGTTCTACAACCTTAATATACACTATAGGTTGTCCGCATTTAAGCACATAACTTGTATCCAGAGCGTACCTCTTTAATTGGAATATGTGGAAGACGTCATGTACTTCTTCCAATGTCTGAGGTAATGCTATCTTGTAAACAACTTCTTTGATGCGTTCCAACACATCGAAGGGTATGACGTACCTCGAGCTTAGTTTTCCACTTCTTCCAAGTCTGATAGTTTCTCGGGTAGGTAAAAACACAAGACTAGAAGTTACTGACTACCCTAATAAGTCATGTATATCAAATCTAATTTGGAAACTACCTGTAGTATTCAGCTATTACTACATTCACATATTTTGAGCCTAACAATCAACGTCTAGCAATCTACCTAGATGTGTTTGCTTAGTCCTGATATCCGAATGGGTAACTTGGTGGTCTAAGGATGACGCTTCTCTTCCTGTAGTCTAGGATAGTATTTGTACTTGGCTTAGCCAGTCCAAGTCTAAGTCAATGTCGAGTTTTGGTATTGAAAGTACCAAGAATCGCGTCCTCATTACTCTTCTATAACTGACTACTAGCAGGCTTTAGTAATGTTGGTAACTGGAACAATGCCTTTTTCGGTAAACCTGGCTATTTGCATGGGTACGAAACTACTAGATGTAAAAAAAAATAGTGTAGCTCTAGAATCAAATAATGCGGTTTGCTGGTAATAATGCGACTATAATGATACCTGAAATGGTTTCACCTTCCAGTTCTTCTGCAACTGCAGCTAGTGCAAAGGCCTGCCCGTGCCTTTGTCTACCGATTTGTTGTCTGGCTAGGCAGTACTGCGTGTCTTGGGTGACTAAGGGTGGTCCCCTCTGAAATCTTCCAGATGCTGGGGAATGCTAACCTCTAGTAGGGAGTTGCATTCTCTGGGCTGGTGCTACTGGTCCTTGCCCATGCTGGAGTGTTGCTTCTCTGTGTTGTGGGCAGTCTTTGGCCCTATGCTGATTATCTCCACATATCAGGCATAGTCTATAGTTCATTCGACAGTTTTTGGCATAATGTCCTTGCCTGCCACAATGGTGACAAGTCAAAAGTTTCTTGTATTGATATGGCCTCGTCTTGTGTTGTGCCTGATTTCCTGGGTGACGGATTGGTCCTCCTGCTCCAGTCTGGTCTCTGGCTAGTATGGTGGGATTTGAACATCTTGCTTCTCGGCCAATGGCTTCTTGTATCCTTGCCTCTGAAAGAACTTCTTCGTATGAAATCCTCGACTGTGCCGTAGTATACCCTTGGAGTTCGGGGGTAAGGCCGTGATGGAACTTTAGGGCCTTCTTCAGCTCGGTTGGTATTAGGATGGCACCGAATTGACTTAGTCGACTGAATTCTGTATCATAGGCATCGACGGTCATATTTCCTTGTTCCAAATGCAGGAACTGGAAGTGCAGTTCATCTCTGACCGTGGCTGGAAAATATTTTGCATTAAAATATTCCAGAAATTGTTTCCAAGTATGGTTCTTGCCGGTGCTGCGCTCGATAGATTCCCACCAGTGATGGGCGTTACCGAGGAGTAGGGTCCTTACTGCGGTTATCCATAGATCGGGGTGAAGCTGGGAACCTTTTAGCATTATTTCCGTATTGGAGATCCAGTCTGAGATCTCTTCCGGAGTTTTATTGCCTTTAAAGGTTCTCGGGCTCATCCGGCTAAAGCTTCGAACAGTGCTAGCTGGTTGGACAGGGGCTGGTACTGGGGCAGCTGTCCTCTGAGAACCGTCATCAAGCATTGTCTCAGGACTTCATTCTGTTGCCACTGAGCCTGCAATATGGCTTGGAACATCTGAGATTGTTCCTCAAGTTGTGGCATCAGGGCTGCGAGAACTGGAGGTGGAGACAAAGGTATCTCTGCCTGCAGTGTTGGTGCCTGAGAAGGTTGCCCTTCTTGCTGGACTGGTGTTGCTTCTTGGGTCAGATCCTGGTGAAGGTACGAGGTTGTTGGATTGACCAGCATCCTTCTCGGAGATTGGTCTCTCGGGATTGGTGTCCCTTGGACATCTGGCGAGAGGTCTGTTGCTTGGTCAGTTCCATCAATCACAGTTTCCCCGGGTATGTCCATATTTCTGAAAAAGATAGAAAATTTAAGAAAAGTACGAAGGATTTAATAGATGATAATCAAGCAGGATGCAAAAATTATGGATGAAGTCAGTGTGGATGAGACCTAGTATTCCTATCCTATTGCAGGTTTGCTGAACATGATATCATGTTACTAGCAATTAACTCGACCTGCATGGGCCACCACTAAAACCATGTCACGCCCCAGTCCCAAAAATATACGAAACTAGGCCACGTGTCACTGGCCAGCTGACACGTCACTAAGGGATTACCCAATTTAATGGACCCGAAGTGATGTGCTACGCTGTCCTAAAATACTACAAGTCTAAATACAGGTAAATCTATCTCATTCACAAGAATATCAAGGAAAATGTTGAATATATAGATGCTATATCTGAAATGTCATATACAGCCCAGATAAAGTCAGGTGGGAACAATCCCACTACAAAAGTAAGCAGGAGTGAAATAAGATAAACTAGCGTAACATCCTCAAAATATGTAGCTTCAACTCCA
This sequence comes from Iris macrosiphon, assembly GCA_036927795.1. Classification (NCBI taxonomy): domain Eukaryota; kingdom Viridiplantae; phylum Streptophyta; class Magnoliopsida; order Asparagales; family Iridaceae; genus Iris; species Iris macrosiphon. Next base: position 102,161,209 of record JAYESA010000018.1, on the reverse strand, counting down.
GGTGCACTCAGGTAGACTCTGATGGCATCTCCTCTAACTCCGTCTCCGAGGCATGTCCAGACTCCTGTTCAGGTCCAGGTACTGTGGGGTAGAATGTCTCAGCTAAACCTGGCAGGGAACCAGGTCCTCAGAGGGACGTAACAAGATACAGAAAATGACATGCCATGTAATGTAAATACTGAATAAATAAATTACTGAATAAAATAAGTACAGGGTGCTAACCATCTAAGTGAAATGCAATTTGAGACAACCTAGTACGTATGGGAAATGTGTGGCTAGACATATACTGACGTAATTCACCAATCTGTAGTGACAGGCTAGTATATGCCACATATGCCCCCGTTCAAGGGCACTATACAATTTTCCATCTACGATGAGAATAGTCACATGAATATATACATATATCATCCGTATCACTCCGTCGAGTGCGGCACATGGTAAAGAGGTGGGTGTTCCATACGTATTTTAGTCGTTCTCCCCTCCCAATGTAACTAAATGTCAAGTCGTATATTTCCTGCATTATTCTAATCCGTGATGCGGGTCACACGTATTGGTAGCAAATCAAATACGCAGCTCGCATCCCAATATGCATTGCAACCATGTTGCGTGTTCCCGTGATAGGGTCTAGAAGAATATTAGAATACTCTCACAATTGTTGGTAAGTCTGTAACTACTACATTGATTACCCTAAGCCAACGTATCTGTTGACTGTACCCAAGGCAATCTCAGATACATTTATATGTAATTTCAGGAGCAGTATTATATGACAATAATTGAATTTAAATAAAAACATTTAACATTTAATATTTAAGCAGTACAAACTTGGCAAGGTATACTTGCCTACTCCCTGATAATGTTGATAACCTGATCTTGCAGTCAGGTTTAAGGTTGCTGGTGACAGGGGGTCACTGGCTGTGCTGAAGGTGGTTTCTGTTAAAATAGACAGGGTTCGTGAATAACAAGGCTGTAATAATAAGCATATATATATATATACTTATATATACATATATAATATATATAGTATATATATAGATATAATATAATATATATAGCAGTATATGAAGAACAGACCAATGCAGGTATATAGTAGCAGGGTATATCCACTGTGTTATATAATAAATATAAATAAATAAAAGACAGGGCAGAAAAGTAAATACATATGTATCTATGTACTGTATAGTATTGTATAGTATATATATATATAGATAATATATATATAAAAAGAAAATGACATTTGCAGGAATTTAAATACAAATATAAATGCTGTAATATCCAGCACTAATACCAGGGTCTATAGGTGACCACTGTTATATACAGTATTTATAATATAATTATTGTCAAGGTCTATATGTGACCATTGTCATATAGTAATATTATATTTAATAAATAGAAAAAGTGCATATAGATAAATAAAAAGGAAATGCATAGTATATACATATATATACTATAAATATAATATGACATATATATACATATAAATATACTTGATATAAATATATGAATACATATATTTATATATATTACATATATATATATATAAGTAAAAAAACAGAATTTATACACATATTAATAATTACATGATATTGTATAGTATATATATAAATATACATATACATATACATATATACATATATATAATAATAGATAAATATACATATATTTGGTAAATATATATAATACTATAATATACAGTATAATACACTGTATAAATAACAGTATATATATAATATATATTAATAGTATAATACACATATATAATAATTATACATATAAATATAAATATACATATATATATATATACATATATATATATATATACATATAGGGATATATATGTAAATACATAAATATTAGGGTTTAGGAATTTACCTACTGACAGGTGGGGTCCACCGGTCGTCGACGGCGGGTGGACGGCGGCGGAGTCGACGGCGGCCGGCCGGAGGAGCAACGGCAGTAGCAGTAGCTGCTAGCAGTAGCAGCAGCAGCAGCAGCTTACGGCAGCTGCAGCGCCGCGTGCGGTGGCGGGGGCGGCGGTGCAAGCTGTCGGGGTGGTGGAGGAGGAGGTGGCAAACAGGTCGGGGTGGGTGGAGGTGGTCAGGGGTGGCCGGAGTGGCGGTGGGAAGCGTCGGGGAGTGGTTCGGGGAGGATGACAGGGAGAGGCGGTGGTGGCTTGCGGGGGAGTTGCCGACGGCGGAGGCCGTCGTGGGGCGGTGGGGGTAGGTCAGGACGGTGGAGGAGGAGATGGCAAGGTGTTTGGTGGTGGTGGCGGTGGCCCACGGTGGTCGGGGTGGCGGTGAGGAGCGTCGGGGAGGGAAGGAGCTGCTGTCGGGCAGGGAGGGGAGGGGTGCTGCGGTGGTTCAGGGCGGCGGAGGCGGTGGTCGGAGAGGGTGGCGATGGACGGGGAGGTAGCCGAGGGAGGGGCAAGTCGAGTGGGGGTGGTCCGGCGGTGGGCGGTGGCCGGAGCTGGCCGAGGGGAGCCTGGGAATGAGAGAGAAGGGGGTGTTTAGGGTTTATATAGATTTTAGGATAATGGCAATTTCGTAAATATGTAGAACTTTGGGATTATTTTGGTAAATTTAGATTTTTGGGATATTTCAGCAGATTTTTCTGTGGGTCCCATGCCACCTATTGTCTAGCCAATAGGGTAATACCATCTAACATGCATTTTGCATAAAAACCCTTGACTTTTCATAAATTGCATAAAAGTTCAAAAATTGGAAAATTGCGCAATTATGAAATTTGTCTGGAAAATCACCTGGTTCTAAAAATTACCAAAATTCACAGAATTGAGAGGGAAAGCTGGGGAAGTGTTTTGGACAGTGTGGGGTGAGCCTGGGCAGATGCAGGGTCTGATTCTGCAGGTGATACGGGTCACCGTATTTATTATTTAATAAATACTGCGCACGGTGTTCACTAATTATTTAGGGACAGTTAGGGTCATAATTTTTCTACGGTGTCAATACGATAATTGTAATACAATTAGTGTAGAATATTATCGTATTTTTTGTTGGGCAAAACAGGTGCCTACTGGTCCTCAAATCTCTAGGGTACAGAGGTGGGTAAAGAGCAGAAAATTAAATAGAGATTAAATACGTACGTTTGTAACGATATTTGTGCGACTAAAACGAAGCACAAAACGAGGTTTCTGGGAGTTGCTAAAAATACAGAAAATATAGTCTAGCAAGTCTAGGGCAGGGATATGAAATTAGTTTAGGGTTAACAGCTAGTGTGGTGCCCTAATTTATTGTGTAATAAACAGGTGCACAATCAATAGAATATATAATAAATAAATTTAAAAAAAAGTTGCACTAATTCTAATTAACTAAAAATAATATTAAAATACTAAAATCTGGTCGAGGGAGTTTACACATGTCCATTCCTCTCTCGTAGAATTGCCTGAAAAATAAAGCTTTGAAGTCCTCGAAGGAAGTAATGCAGTTGTCCGCCAAGCTACGGTACTACTGATAGGCTACTCCTGAGAGGCAGCCCTTGAACACCCGAGTGAGGAGGGCGTCGTTCCCTTGTAGCAACACCGTCATCATACTGAAATAGTTCATATACTGACTTGGTGATGTTTTTCCCTCGAACAGAGCCATAGTCTGAGGTTTGTAACTCGGAGGGAAAGGGAGCTCTTCCCAGATAGCTGGGTAAGGCTGGTTGATTCCCAGTTTCTTGAGCTGATCTTTGTGCTTCAAGGCGTCAAACTGGGCTTTCAATTCCCGTACTGCCTGCATTAGATTTTCAGTTGGAAGCGGGACTATGGTGTAGTGCGGAGTTGGTTGTATCGTAACTCCAACGGGAGGTGATATATTCTCCGAGTGAGAAAGCGGAGGAACTGCTGACTCTTGATCTAGAGCAGGCTCTTGGCTCGGGTTGGATGGTGGTAAGTCCACCCCCACACCTATCTGAGTTGGCGGGACCGATGCTTGAGCCATGGCAGTTGCGTGCTGAGTTAGCATCATCTGGTGCATGTTCTCCATTATGAATTGCATTTGTTTCAGAGATGTCTCCAGTATAGTGATGCGTTGTTCCGCGTTTCCTGACGACGAAGCTTCCTCACGTTCATCTTCAACGGCATAAACTCCCATTTCCCTGGGCGTCATTGAAGGATTAGTATAGGTCGCTGCAGAAGTCGACTCTATACTCTCAGCATCTGATCCGGGAGACTTGCGACCCCCAGCGTCGGAATCAGACGAGTACGAAGCTGGTTGCTGTGACCTTGCACGGGTGTTTTGGAATACCCCAGCTTCAGCGTTCCTGAGGAGGTCTTCGAATCTCCTTCGGCTCAGAGGCATAGAGGGATGACGTCTTGAGCTCGACCCTCCTCTAGGTATGTGTGAAGCCATATTCACGGATGTATGCGCGGGCTCTTCTTCCTGGAAAGACAGAGAGTAGCTCAACCGGTCGAAAACTGACCGTTTTGCTTTAGAACAGCAGCAGTCAATCACAATCTTATGACTATTACAACATTGCTCGTCAGGGGGCGTAATAGACATGTTGGAAGGTCCCCTCTCCTTACGCTTCTGGATTAGATATTTGCGCAAGTCAGAAGGAGCAGAAGAAGAAGATGCGGCTTGTTCTTTTTGTTCCCATCAGTGGGCATGCGGAGATTGGGCACCATGGTTTTCCCTGTGCCACCTGTGTACAACAGGTTGGCCATCTGGGTGGCGGATAATCCCCGGGGAGGGTGTCTTTCCGTAACCTGAGCTTGCTTTACGCCATGGAACTTCGCCTGGCGTAATTTGGAGATTTTCTTAGACTGGCGTAAAGCTGAAGAGGTCCTCAGTCGGCCATCGACTTCTCGCATAATCCGGAGGGTAGGTAGATTGCTCCCTCGCTGGCGTAAAGGCCGAGAAGTTGAGTACTCTGTCGCTTGCTTTCCCTTGCGGATATCACAGCGCTCATCTGGTTTCCCGTAGAGGTCAGATGTTGTCGCACGGAGCGTGATTTGTACTTCCGATTTGGCGCTGAGGCATCATTAGAAGTTTTGTCTGTACCGCGCGTAGCGGAAGACTGGTTTCTACGCGTAGAGCACAGTGGATACTTCTGGGTTAGCGCTAAGGCTTTGCCCGAAGTTTTGTCTGTACCGCGCGTAGCAGAAGACTGGTTTCTATGCGTAGAGCGCAGTGGATACTTCTGGGTTAGCGCTGAGGCTTTGTCCGAAGTTTCGTCTGTACCGCGCGTAGCGGGAGACTGAATTGTACGTGCGGGGCACGGATGGAGCAATGCTACAACCTCATTGGTCGGAGAGATCGGAGAGATCGGAGAGTCCACAGGAATGGTAGAGGAGGTCTTGGACATCCAGACCTTGCGCAGCTTCCTGTTGTCTTGGATGGAGAGAGGGTGAGAGCTATCCCCGGTTCGAAGCATGTCTTCGTAGGCAGACTGGTCGAATTGGACGACCAGTGTCTTCCTCACGGTTCCTACAGATACCGCATCGTATTGAGCAATTACTTCCTCATCAGAAGAGAAAGATGTCCCCAGCAGAGTCGCCATCTTGTTTGTGGTATTAAACGAAAGAACGAAGTGTATATAATACGAGGTTTTACACGAAACCCGCCTTTTTGGTTTACAAACAAACTTGTACAATTTGATCCTACACGAGGATGTGGGAGTACAATTTATTTAATCTGGGTAAATATTGCTATAGGTGTCTGATCTGCAGTCGATCACTTTAGCCCTTGGACCACACGATGATGAAGAAGTGCCGTAGAAGACAGAAAGCAGCTTCGAAGGTTGCAAAAGAGGGTGGATGCACGATGCCAAAGTCGTCGATCCCTACTCTTTACCTGAGCTCCGGATTCTCTCTCTCTCTCTCTTGACCTCTGGTTCGATCTTTCTTGGAAGTTTGACCTTGGATCTGATATTGGTTTTCTTGACCAATTTCCGACCGTGGATCTGATATTGGTTTTCTTGACCAATTTCCGACCTTGTCCTCTGTTGATAGAGGTCTCTATTTATAGAGTTTTGGTGACAGTGACCACTCCGTCGGTATAGAAACCGAGTAGTGGAAAGTACAGCACCCTTTTACACAACGGTTAAAATAATCAATACCTGCGTATAGATGATCATTTGAATGAGCGTGTGATGCGGGTCCAACTAAGGGACAAAACGCGTATAATCACTACGAAGATCACGGCGTAGAAGCCACGTTGGTAGGTATCCCTCGTGTATAAGAGG